>AYEL01079693.1:0-50209 GCA_000484575.1 Olivierus martensii | reverse complement strand
AAGTTAAATTTAACTAGAAATAGTAAAAAAAAAAAAAATCACATTTTTCGATTTACAGAACTTGTTACATTACTATTTGCGTTATTCTTTAATTTTTGACAGGGAAATTTATATAATGCTTCTTATAAATAATTGCATAGACTGACATTTGACTAGTCTTTGATACTGAATTAGCTAAATATTGCATTATATTCAAGTTTAGTAACAAATTATGCCATCTATTGGAAACTGTAGATTATGTGCATATGTTCAGTCATTCCAAACAAAACATTGAGAAAATATATTGTATTTAGTTTGAATATGGTAAATAAAAGAGCTTGTTAATTAGAAAAATATAAAAAATTGTATATTGTTTAAAAATATATCAAAAAATTGTTGTATTACTAAAATAATACAATATTTGTTTTTCACATCATATGTTAATATGAAGAATATGTTAATTTATAACATGCAATAAATGGTGTTTATTATTATTTTAAAAACAGTTATATACCCTATTTTAATTAATATAAAATGAAGAAATTTACGAAGAAACTATATGCAACAGAAAATATTTAATTTTAGTCAAATAATACTAAATATTTTTTTTAGTCAACTTAGTTTTTCAAGCACGTGATGCAAAAGAGATTTTTTTTACGATATATTGTCAATCTTATTTTTCCATTACTAAAAATATTAATCATATTCTTTTATCTTTCAATTTTTATGCATTTTCCTTTCAGTCCTCTTAGTTTTAAGAAATCAATACCAACCACTTACTATAATAACTGTAAGTAAAAAATATTATTATTTTTTATTTAATGTGGATAAATTACAATAAATGCATCTGAATATGAGATCTATTTGGGTAAACATAATTTTCAGAATGTTGCTAAAAATAAATAAATAGAAATATGTTTTTCAGAAACAGCGCAGAATGTTAATGTTATAGTATTTCCGCTTTAATTTGAAACGCAGTAGATCAAAGTGATAAAAATAAATTCTGTGGAAGAACTTCGATTATTTGAAAATACTAAAGATATCTTCTAAAAATAAATAAATAGAAATATGTTTTTCAGAAACAGCGCAGAATGTTAATGTTATAGTAATTCCGCTTTAATTTGAAACTACATGCAGTAGATCAAAGTGATAAAAATAAATTCTGTAGAAGAACTTCGATTATTTGAAAATACTAAAGATATCTTCCAAAATAATTAATCAACATCTTATCCAATTGTTATGTTTTGCGGCATTTATTAACGACTTTATTAGATATCACAATCTGAGTAATCCTAATAATTATAAAATATTCTATTTTAATAATAAACTTCAGTTTACCTTACTACTTGATTGCATAATTCCACCAACTCCACATTTTTGAATTTCTGAAAGATGAATACACCATAGCAAACCAGCTATTTCTTGCTCGTAAGTCCAGTTCCTAAATTACAAAATTTCATTGTAATATTTTAATAATGAACAATAAATATTATATATAATTTAATATATTCTTTAATATTAAGAACAGAACTTATTAAAGGCAAGGCTTATCAGAACAAAAATAAAACGTACTGGAAAAATATAATAAGATAAATTTATAATTTATTCTATAATCTTTTTCTTTTTGTGTATGTATTGTTATTACTTTCTTATTCTTTTTTTAAAGATTCTAAGGAAAGTTTCTGGTTGCAATTGGTTGAGGCTTTACTTTTATATCACACAATCACGTAAAAATAAAGGACCAGAGAGTTGAAAAGGAATCGAAGAATACAACCTTCTAGAAGAAACAATTATAAAAGAACAATTGAGAGAAATCCAACATAAAATGTGAATTTATTCGATACAGCAATGTTTTGAGAGAAAACAGGATAATAATATGCCCTAAAAGAAAACTATTCAATATGTGCATATTATCAGTAATGATTTATAATAATGAAATAGACGATTGCAAAGAGAAAAGGAACAGATACTAGAAAATTCCTAAAGATGCACAAGAAAATAAATGTCGGGATTCTCCATACAAAATCGCAATAGGTAGATAAGAAAACAACCAAATTAGAAGACTAAGAGTAAATGTTAGAAGCAGTAAATTGCATTACGCAGATCTCATAGCGAAGTATAATGATAACCACTGGACAAACAATTACGGACTCGCAACCGAGACAAGAAAAATAGAAATCCTGGATAATAATATAAAAGTTAAAGAAATGATATACAAAATTCCTAAAGCAGATTACAGAAGATAGATATTATATTGTATTCTATATGGATAAAAGAAACAAGATATATATCTAATAGCAGATGAAAGTACAAATGCTGAAAATGAAGAAGATTACTCTACAATAATTTTTTCTTGGTGTTGGGATTTTTTTTTCCGTCAGTGTATCTAATAGCAGATGAAAATACAAATGCTGAAAATGAAGAATAATTTAATATATAGTACAGTAAGACCCCGTTTAACGCGAGGGATATGTTCCAAAGGGTACAAAGCGCTAAATGAAACAGCGTTAAACGAGGTTGGTTTAACACGTAAATAATGAGGAAAGGTGAAACAGGACAGTGAATAAAAATATATACAGAGCATTTTTTTATTTTGTAGCATGTATTATTACTATTATATTCATTAATTATAGAATTTTTTTTATTGCTAATATCGATTTGTATTCATAAATCATTCAATGAAAAAATTCTTAAAATTAGAAAATAAAAAGTATTAAGAACAAAAAGCGGTACAGTAATCAGATTGCAGTAAACTATCATATAAACAACAAAAAAATATTGATGAAAGAAAAACTTCAATGAGGAACTGTAGTTTGAAGTGGCAGCATTCAGGGTTAAAACTAAAATGGGATAATTGTTACTTTTATTAAGTTACTGTAAAATAACATTGATGACCGATCATAAATATGAACTGTAACCGCAGCAGACTCGTATGTACTGCACTGCACTGATATCAAACGCACTGTGAGACGGCATAGGAGAATCAATGTAACAAATTTCTGCGATTTCGGTTTTATGTAAGAATAACCATTTGAAAAACCACGCCCAAGTGAATCAATAAAAATATAGAATTCGAAATAAATCGCGTTATATCGAAACAGCGTTAAACGGGGTCTTACTGTACTAATTAAAACTTTATAGATTTATTAAAAAAATCCTTTTCTTCTTGTAAAAGCAACATCAATGAAAAAATTCTTAAAATTAGAAAATAAAAAGTATTAAGAACAAGAAGCAGTACAGATAATAATATAAAAGTTAAAGAAATGATATACAAAATTCCTAAAGCAGATTACAGAAGATATAGATATTATATCTGTAATGACGTTCTATTTTGGAATGTTTGTTTGAAAAAACTCTTGTATTCTAAAACGCATATAACTGAAGATGGTATAAAGAAATATACCGAAAACGTTTTCATGTTTACTATGTTAAAGTAATAAAACTTGTTGTTTCTTGACTGCTGATTAGTGCTGTTGAAAATATTGAACCTTAGCAAACTAGTACCACTTTTGTACTTCAATCTTTGTTGTTTATAAGAGATTGATGTTTTCTACATGATAGCTGAGTTATGTATCTATTAAAGGATTATTTCTTGGCTTTTTAATCGTCAGAGATTTATAATTCAACAAACTGCCTAAATCTGATAGACAAGAAACCATAAAATATTTCAAAATTTTATAAATCATTAATATTTATTCAAAAAATTTTATTTTTTTCCTGTAAAATAGGAAATTCTCTCTCTCTTATCCCTAAAAATTTCAGATAAATACAACCAGCCATAAATTTTTGAGAAACTTTTCAAAAATGATGCATGCTATCCCAAAAATGATCTAAAATTATATATTATTGCTTGTTATAAGCTGAATATCTATTTAAAAAATCTGTTTAGATTATTTTATTACACATTGATTTTTTTATTTTTTTTTTTAGTCAGTCCAGATTAGCATAGATGGTGCTAAAGTTGGCAATCAATATGTTAACAGTACTCCATAATATCAGAATTTTGCTGGATAGAAATCTTTTTAAATAGTATGCAGCCACTCCTGACTTACATAAGGGTTATATTTTTTGGAAATTTACACAAGTTGGAAAAATAACTTTTCAGCAAAAGTTTTGGATTAAAAAAATCCTAGAGCTATGTGACTACAATGACTGCAACTATACAAGATTATAGCACCATACTGTTCTTTGACTGAAAAGGACACAATGCCAAATGGAACAGTATTATATCAGTAATACGATACTTAAGATCAATAAACAATATACAAAAACACAAATAAATCAAGTAATATGATGTTTCAATAATATAAATTAACATGTCTAAAAATAGAATAGATATATATAATCAAATCTCGGTTCATGAACACTTTGGATCACAAACAATTCAGTTTACGAACAAATTTTCTGAACACAAAGCATCTTGGATGACCTACTGTGTCTCGAGTTATGAACACACAAGTCCTCAACATTAATATTTTGAAACATAGACAAAAAAAATATCACATTGGACAACTTTTTAATGAGACAGAGGCCAGTGAATTTGAAGCAAAATTGTGTGGTGCCAAAAGAGAGAAAAAAGAAAAAGAATCCCCTTCCAAACAATAGCATTTCACTTCCTCACTACTTTCCACTTATGCCGTCAACTGTCCTCCATACAGGTATGGTAAAACTAAGTTTTCGTCTATATTTATCTGTGTAGTGTTGTGTTTATCTTTTTTGTGATAGATTTAATGGTTTTTGGTTTGGTTTTCATTGATTTTATATTAAGAATTTTGCACAAATTACTGTTGTAAAAGATTAAATAAGCAATTATCTGAGGCCCAGAAATGGATTAATCCATTTTAATTTCTAGGGGGAAAATAGTTACAGTTTAAGAATGATCTTCAGGAATGAATTAGGTTCATGAACCAAGATTTGACTGTATTTGAAAATAATATAAGAGAGTTACAGAAGTATTTTACATAAAATATTGAATTTACCTAAGTACTATGTAAATTGGGGAGAGGCTATATACACAGTTGGTCTTTTTTTCACACAAATAATGGCTGCAATCAGCAGACTCAAACTGTTGTGGAACAGTTGAGAGATTTTCTGCTGACAGCATCTTCAAGATAGCACTACTATCAAACTTGTTGAGTGAGTGACATCATGTTTGGTAGCAGATTTCATTTATGCCACTATCCAACATGTTGAGTTATTTCAAGATGGCTGCATAAATGGATGTTATTAATCCAAAGGAATAAATGATAATATATAGAGTATATATATTTAATGTGTTTTACAATAGGCTTCATTTTCTTTCAAGAATTGTGCCACCTGTTACTACTTGCAATTCAGCAGATAAACTAACCGCTACCACCACAACTTATTTATTCACTTTGAACCGTTGAGTCTGCTGAATGTAGCCAATGATATTAAGTATAAAAAGATCAATAAATTATAGAATTTAAAAGATTCTATACGATAATTCCTGGATATATTTTCATTGTATAATAAAAAGATTAAACAACATTACTGTATACTAAATTAAAATATATATACAGTCAAACCCCGGTAAGATACCACCATCTGTTTGGGGACAATTTTGGTGGCTAATTGGGGTTGGCAGTTTGTCGAAAACACATGTAGTATAGAAATGAAAATGAACTCCGAATTTATTAAATTTAATAAAATACAGTACATTTATATTTAATATCCAAACTTAACATTTCTAATAGAAATGTTCTCTTTTTATTCTTATAATTTCTAGTTCTGTATTCTGTATATATACAGTACTATATAGAAAACATGTCCATTTGCTCTCCTGATTCTCTTTGAGTTCTCTATAAAAAACAATGTACAATCCCGTGCAAAAAGTTTGTCAGGTTCTCTGTAGGGGAGAAAGTGGCTGACTCACTATCAAGTACTACGTCAGGTACTAACGTCCGAATACACCGCGGAACGAAATGAATTCGACTATTGTCTCTGTTAATAGGGGAGATGGGTTTAGAGTGAATGGGAAGAGATGTCACCATTTCATTGACATGACTAATCGGAGATTTACTATTTTCTCTGCTGCTGTATTTAATAGTCAAATAACTTACTTTGCAAAAATTACTTGTAATCAACAATGAAATATAAATATACAGTTTATTCATTAAGATGACATTTTAATACAACGATTTATAGATTATGCTGTTTGCATATTCTATAAATCGTTCTCTCACTAACTTGAAATATTTTCGATAGCTCGCTGACTGTCATTCCTGTTTGCCTATTTTGAATTATTAATTGTTTGGTGGATAACGGTATATGGAGTGGCATTTCGAAATTTTGTTGATTTTTCTTTCTATATGTTTCTTCCAATTCGCTTCGATAATCGTAATTCGTGAACCATATACCACATCTGTTCGAAGAAGCAGACGATAATTTATATCGAGCATGCGCAAACGTATGCTCGATAGAAATTATCGTCTGCTTCTTCGACTTGTTTAAAAGAAATGATACCAATTTCCGTAAGGCACTTTTACCTGGCGAACTTTTAAGTTTAAGTTTAAGGTAAGATTGAACAACTTATTATAGAGCCATATAACTTATTATATGGTATTCGTACCATAAGTTTACAGCAACTGCTTTATTATCGCTTAATATTTGTGGTCACTTGTCATGTTTTTCGGTATCTAGTTATGTTTTTATTATATTGTGTAAAGTATAATTAAATAATAAACACTGACTTCCTTTCAAAATAATCGTAATACTTTTCCAAGTTTCAAATTTTCAGTTCTCCCACACTACCCTCCTCCTCTATAGCTATGAAAACTATGGAATGATGCCTATCCAACTTACAGCAGCATCGCTCTGCTCTTGACGTGATTATTGCCGGTACTTTTGCGTATTGTTGGATAGCCAAACCTTTTCCTGTAACTTGACAAACTTTTTGCACGGGACTGTACACAGCATCCAAGTACAGTATCCTTATTTGCTCAGTACACAATAAGCGATGGAAACGATCTGGTTCTTACAATCTTAAATTTTCTACAACCTAGATGTGAATCCAGGCTTAACTGTTAACTGCATCTCTCCCACAGCTGGTTATAAATGAATCCGGAAAGCTTTTAATACTGTATATACAGTACAGATGAATTTCAGGATGTAAGTCACATTACATGCCCCTAACAGATTAAAGAGGACAAATACAATACCAAAAAGAATACTTGTTTAGATGTTTCTACTGGCAGATGGTGTCTTATCGGGGTTTGCCTATTCCATTAATATGGGGAAGATCCATTGTGTCAAATTTCTTGACGGCTTAATGGGGGGCGTCTTATCGGGGTTTGACTGTAATGGAAAAATTAAGCAATATATATATGTAAATGACATTTATGACAGTGCAATACAGACTGCTAAATGTTCTGATCATGTGTCTGCTACATGCTGTTTGTGTAGTGATATTTCTCCTCCTAGTATCATTTGAGAGGGGGTCTGCCCACTATATTTGATTATTCATCTTTATGCTTCATTAAGTGTTTATGCATCTTTATTATTAGTCATCAATTTGTTTATTAAGATGTATCATTTTCCTTTAATATAGTGACATAAAAATTACCAGAGTTAATAAAAGCAAAAATGTATTATTCATTCCAAAAAGAAAATACATCAGCCTATTGAGTGAATATACCACAGACACTGCATGAATATTCTTTACTATATACCCAACTGACAAGATATACAGAAAAATAATAAAATATATGTAGAAACTGAAATGCTCTACATATACCAAGGATGAAATACAAACAAATTGCACACCATCTAAGATCTTCAGACATACCATAGCTTTTTAACATTTCCTGTTTTTATCAATATTCTTTAATATTCAGATTGATCATGTAACTGGAAAAATTTTTATTATTTAAAATATTTTCGGTTTAAGTTTGAGGCCTTTGTCAGTATACAAATTCTTATACAACAAATATTTTAGAAAATAATAAAAGATGCAATTAGTTCTAAATTCTTTAAAACTGGTTTTTGTTTTTTAAGTTTTTAAAATTCATAAATGCTTTTTTAAAATATATACTTACTATTAACGAATCTTCAGACATATTAAAATAAACAAATCAGAATTAAAACCCATACAAATAGTTGTAAAATTTTCCACATACATGTTCAAACTATAGAATATATATAGCCAAGAAGTGCTTTGCATTTTAAACTTAAAGCTCTATCTAACTCACAAGCCAGTGTATATGCAAGAAAAAACTCTTATTTCAACCTAGACAATAATTATTATTACATAAAAAAGAGGATGTCTCCTGGATTTCCAGTTGCCAGTTCCATGGCAGAAGTACTAGTCAGAACAATAGAGAAAACATCAGATTCTATACTAGATATATCAATGACATTTTCATCATATTACGGTGGTGTTCAACCCATCGATTGCAGAGCAATTTTTGGTCGATTTCTTGTTTATTCCTGCTTACTTACAAATTTAATTAAAACTAAAAGCATACAAATTTATTTATCATTATTTTTTAATTCTCTTTAAGTGTATTGCTATTGTTTATTTATTTTTCGTAAAAATTCAACAATTTTCTTATCATTTGGAAGTATATATATGAAAAATTTCCAATATTAACTGATATTGAGCAAAAAATTCTGTCATGTTTTGGATCGACATAATTGTCAGAATTTGCTTTTTCAAATATGAATGTCATAAAAAATCAAGAAACCAAATTACAAATGATCATTTGCATAATTGTCTGCAATTGGCCATTTCTTCATATCAGTCTGACTATGAAAATATTGCAAGCTCCAAACAAAATGCCAAATTTCACATTAACTTTTTTTACTCAACCAGCGTTTCCTGTAATTTACGAGTTTGTAATCAATCTGTAGTTTTTTCTAACTTTGGTTTTCCAAAATATATTGGAATAAATATTTATTTCTCTATTTGTTTTATTTGTTGTATTAAAATAATTAAAAGTGATAAATAAATTTTTAAATACACAAATACAGTTTTTAGTTTCTTTAAAGTTTTTAGGACTGGAAAAGTGGGTCCTCCAAAATGATTGAATGCATAATTAACTTGATAGTTGTACATAATCAGATATCAGGTTAGGGAGTGTAATCTCTCATATTAGATGAAATATATGCAGAAAAAAGTTGAAGATATCAATAGAAATAGTTCTGGTTTAACCCTTGAAATAGAACAAATCAGCAAAGAAACAGTAAACTTCTTGGATGCTATCATATATAAAGACAATGAAAGATACACATAAAGGTTTATAGGAAGACAATGAGCATATCAATATACATACATATGACTGCAATTGCAACAAAATGGAAGGATTCTGGACATTTATAAAAAAAAGCCTTCATTATTTCCATATACTTCACCAATCTACAGGAAAAGTTAGATTTTCTAAAGATCAAAAATGTCATCAAACACAGATATAACAGTTTTAAAAAATTGTGTGGGAAGCAATAAAAATACTGAAGCAAGCATTAAAAAAATAGCATTTTAAGTAGCAACTTGCTATTATTACAAATAAAACAGATTGCCAAAATCCAGATAGTAGAGAAAAGAGGCTTAACAAGTAGAATGAACCAAACTGACAGTAAGGTCCCAAATTAAAATAAAAACAAAACAAAATCTAAACTAGCTTACAGGACCTTAAAATTTATTTTAAGATCCTGTAAGCTAGTTTAGATTTTTTTTTAACAAATGGAATGAAAAACAGAATAAAAATGACATAGCTTGTGGATATCTATCCACATAGCTACTAGTAACTCAATATTATATAGGAATCACCAGATCACAACTAAGACAGGATCAAAGAATACACAGGAATACACAATATCAAATATGATACAGAATATCAAATATGATAATCAAAATAGTATAATAAAAGTACATTCATAATATCAGATTTTCTGTTATGCAATGAATTTATGTTAGGATGCTTGAGTAAATGGAATAATGCAAAAGTAATATCCCCAATTCAACCCTCTGATCCAGACTAATACACCATTTTTTTATTATAGTCTCTTCATTTCTCTATTATATCATCTTTCTATTAGTCATATCTTCAAAGAAAATCTAAACAAGTCTATAATTAATAAAAGGATGTAGAAACACTCAGTGAAGCATGGAGATGGATAGCCAAATGTGGTTGGTGGATCCTCTTTCATAAGAAATTAAAAGAAATATATCATTGCATGAATAACATGCAACAAATGACATAGTAAGGACACCTAGCAGTCTGCATTGCATATTCATAAATGGTGTACATGTCTGTATATACTATTTCCTAATTTTTTCATTGTGTATATTTTAATTTAGTACATTAATAGCAGTATTTAATCTTTTTATTATGCTAAGAAACTGAAGATGCATGCTATCCCAAAAATGATCTAAATTTATATTATTGCTTGTTATATAAGCTGAATATCTATTTAAGAAATCATTTTATATTTTATTACACATTGATATTTTATTTTTTTTTATACATAAATATATCAATATACAGATAGTCCTCAACTTACAATAAATTTCCACTTTGGTAGACAAATCTTAAAATCAGTAATACAGGCATATCTAATATTTTAACTAACTGCTGATAACAGGAATAAACATAATATTTCAATATAATAGCACTCAACAGCAGTTGACTAACAACCATTTTCAGCATCAAGAATAGAATTAAATGGTAATTCAGTAATACAGGCATATCTTGTTAATGTTCCACATCATCACTGTAAAGCAATTCATAGCCTTTTTTATTTGCTACTGCATATAAAAACCTAAAAACATATTTACACTATCATTCATTAAGTGTACAAATAGCATTAGGTCTAAAAAAATTCAGCTGGATGTCCTCACGGTAAAATATTTGCTTATCACATTGGATCAGAAGGGCCTTTTTTTAAAATGCAATATTAGTGACATATTGTAAAGCAAAGCATATCTGTATCTTATAGTATATCTATTAAATTATTATGATACCTATTATTATTCATTATAGTGCAGTATAGAATCATATTAAACTTATAAACATAAAAACAAAGAAACAGGCACAAAATGGACATCATCAGTATACTGGATGATTATGCATAGATAGAATCTATGAGAATAAATTGCATTGATCAATTACAGGGTTTCCAAAGTGTATTGTAATTCTAAATATGAGGGTAAAAAAAAATCTATGGCATATAATAGCTAACTGTAATTATATCGAAATCCAGATTAAATATTTATTACAGCTTTGAAAATGCAAAAAAAGTCCTCTAAATCTAGTCTCAAACTTAATTAGAACCAAAATCAATTGGTTTCAATGATTTATTATTTATAAAAATGATATTAGTTTTAATTAAGTTTGAATTTATTTAACGTAACAAGAACAAAATGACATAAATCAAATAATTTGTCCTATAATAAGAATGGTTTGTAAAAATAATAATACAAAAAACAGTATTTATTATTGTTATATGTTAATAAGAAAAAACTTTGCAAAAAGATATGCACTAATAATTACAAAATCTTAATAGATAAGAAATTCATTCACTTTATTCCTAATAACAGTGATTTATTTAACCATAATTAATAAGTTGTTATAAATTAAAAAAATTATCATTATTAAAATTGTCATAACACTATTGTTCATGAAGAATTTTGTAAAAATTTAATGACTGGGGCACTCTGTATAGATTATAACAAATCAATCTTATCTATTAAATTAAAGCAATAGGAAAAGAAATTCAAACAACTATAGTGACTAAAAGGAATCCAACCATCTTTTCTAATCTTATCTATGCTCAACAGATCTTTTGAGATCAGTAATCACCAACTGTTATTAATTTTTAAGATTTAATGAAAAATTGTCATCTAATTTACTAACTGTTAAAAATTGTATTTTTTAAAAATAGCACTTGTACACAAATAGCCTGATGAGAAATATAAAACATCCGAAATGCATATTCAGATCCTGATGTATAAATGTCTTTGAATGAAGGTTTTATATCCTGTTCTTATAAGAATATCTCATTTTATGTCTGATTGAAACTTGATGGTTTAAAGTTCACATTTTAGTAACAATTTATTTACTTAAAAGAGTCATTTTGATGATCATTTCAATATAAACTTATATTTTATTATAAAAATGTCAAATAACTGATGCTTCTAGATAATAGATTTATGTTGCTTGATTATATATATATATAAAATCTAATAAAGTTATTCAAAAACAACTCAAAACTAAATTAAAATATTTTATTCGCAGAAAATTTTACTTTCACCATGTGGATATGATAGAATGATGACAACATTCCTAATTTAAATAAAGGCTTATAAATAATGGCATTACAAGGGGTCAAAAACTTAATTTCTGCAGTTTACAATTATAAAAAGCAGAAAAATGATAGAAATACCTGATAAAAATTTTTTAATAGAAATATGTACGCCAACGCGTTACCACTCGGCCATCCGGCCGCCCCTGTACAGGGTTTAAGTCATCTTCGCGGAGATATAACATCGTAGTTAAATGGTATATCGATGCTGTTTCCTGATATCCGTATGTATTGCATTTATTAAAAAGGGAAGAGGATTCTATGTTAAAGGAAAATTGAACGCATCATGAAACTCAGATCTATTTTTTTGTCAACAGATGACGCCACTTTCCATTCAAGAAGAATACTAAATGGCAAGGCGAAACAAGCTCTTCCACAGGCTGCCAACCATGCAGAGGGCTAAACCGGATTGTGAAGGACATGGATCGACGGGCCGGGCCCGGACCTCATGATAAATATTTTCAATGGGTTGGACCTGCGATTCGAACCCGGATCCTCCAGAGTGAAAAGCCGAAGCGTTTCCACGTGGTCAATCTGGCCGACACTCAGATATATTATACATAACTAAAATTTATAGTATTAATACATATTTTGTTTTAAAAATAACTGTTTTTTTAAATTTTTGGCCAGAATACAATATTTATAATCGTAATAAAAGTTTGATTTAAAATTCATAATCCAAAACGTTTCTCAATTTTAAAGAATTTAGAATCTATTTTATGTATTCACACTGCTTATCATACTGTGATATATGCTGATTCAATTTTTCGAATCCAAATTGTCACGGTGACCAAATTGTTGCTCTTTGGTACCTTCAATGCGGCTCCATACGATGAAAATGAATAGTTAATATGGTGCAAATACCTATTTATTTAAAAAATAATAATATATTTGTAATTTGTTCATTTATTATAAAAAATTGTAATGCATCTATACAAAATAAATGCGTGTGAAATATATAATAAATAATTTTTGAGACCATTGTTAAGATTCCCGAAAAAACTGATGAGACTCTCATTGATTCAAAAAGAAACGGATTGCGGCTCTCAAGTATTTGAGATTCTCCTGTGGCTAGTAGTGATATGAAGTGTCCACTCTTGCTATATTGGAAGGAAGACACTATTCGTTATGAATACAGTTTTTACTTTAATGACTTAAACCAAATTGTATTATTTTCTACTAATGGAAAAACTATCTTCATCTAATTTTTACTTCTATATCTATTTGCGAATCAACTGCTACGGTTGGATTAAAATCTGATCATACTCCAATATTATTTTTTGCTTAGATTCAGTCTAGTTTCGATAAAAAAAGAAGCTATAGTCAGTATATTTGATTGGTACAATGTTAATTGGAATGATCTGGTAATGGTGTGACATCTTTTCGTTGGCAGTTACTGTATGACAATTTTATGAAACTAGATGACTTTTATGACGATGTTTATAATCATACATTGATATAATAAAAAATGTGTTATGAAAGATAAAAAGATTTCATCTGTTCCATGAGTTTCGAAGGCATCTACAATTATCAAGCGGTCTATTGATAATCATTTAAGATGGAAAAAAATGGTAGTTTTTCTTCGTTATATTTATATAATCAGTTAAGAAACAGTATATCGTCTTATTAAATATTGACAAACAGAATTATATCAATAAAAATATTACGCCGCATGAAAATGATAAGAATAAGATGTGAGATATGATATCAGTATTATCTTATTAAAAAAAAAAAAAAACTAAATCTAAGACTATATTTATCTATCAACTAAAACAAATATTTATCAACTTTATCTCGACATATTTACACAAAACATCGCAACTATAATCGAAAATAAAACTTTGAAGAAAGATATTGTATAGTAAAAAATGATGAAAGTTTGAATAATAAAAGTTTAATAAAAAGTAAAAATTTTTTCGATAGCTTTTAGACGAGAAACAATGTTTCTAACATTGTTTCTCGTCTTAAAGCTATCGTGAAAAAAAATTAATAGTTGAAACTGTAAAATATTATTTATAATGTGTATTAATTGTAAAACTAGAAAACAGAGAAGAACTTTGACTAAGGGGATAAACGAAAACATGAAAAATTACTGGATAACTCAGAGGACTGATTCAGTTGAATATGAAGAAGAATTTAACCGTTTCTGCATTTTGCCATGAGAAGCTGTGCAATAGAGAGAAGAACTTTGACTAAGGGGATAAACGAAAACATGAAAAATTACTGGATAACTCAGAAGACTGATTCAGTTGAATATGAAGACGAATTTAACCGTTTCTGCATTTTGCCATGAGAAGCTGTGCAATTGTGATAATTTTAATTCTTAAATCTACCAGTTATTGCTCGTTTCAAGTGTTACTGGTGAAAAGATCGTTTAGTAGTTTAAAGAGTCAAAAAATTATTTGCGCTCAGCAATTTCTCAAGGTCACCTGACAAATTTAAAGTTAGCAATTTTAGCGATTGAAAATTCTATATTATAAAATTTAAATTATATTGAAATAATATATGATTTTGAAAAAATAGTACAGAAAGAAGGACAATATATATAATATACATATAAACTAAATACTTTATACCTATAATTATAGCATATTTTTTTGTCACCAGATGACGCCAGTTTCCATTCAATTAAAATACTAACTGACAGGGCGAAACAAACTGTTTCACAGACTGCCAACCCCTGCAAGAGGGGTCAACCAGATGGTGGAGGGCAGGGATCGATGGGCCGGGCAAAACCGATGATAAATATTTTCAAGGGGTGGAGCCGAAATTCGAACCTGGGTTCTCCAGAGTGGAAAGCCGAAGCATTTCCACGAGGTCAATAATGGCCGACTAACATAATTAATTGTGTGTATCATTTTTTTCAATTATTTTTAAATAATGATGAGAATCTATTAAATGTGATTAAATATAATACCTATTCTATTATCATTTGAAAAACACTTTATTATATTAAAAATATAATTACATAATTAAAATGACCCAAAAAAGAGTGGAATATAGGGCATTACAAACTTTATGGCTGGCCAGGCCTACTTTGCAAGTTTCAACTGTTACAATGCCAAAATCATTTTAGCTGATGACACGGTACAAACAATTGAATGCTATCTCTTGGGATGATGGTAAACACGATTGTAAGAGATTTATGTGACCAAAATTCATATAATATGACAAATATGGCTGCTCAAACTCCTCATAATTTATATGAGATTCGGCGTGTTACATTGGGCCAAATGAATTAAACGAAGTATGGCCTTTTACTTGGAGTAAATACCACACTTCTCTCAACACGAGTTAAAACAATTGGCATCAAAATCTTTTATTTCAAAACTTGAGCATATATTTTTTATTTGAACTCCTTTACTCGTGTAATAAGTAGCCTAAGTTGTATAAAACGAAGAGACCATTTACTTGTATCTAATCAGTACTGGACTCATCTTTGTAGTAAGACAAGAGTGTCAAACTCAAAGGCTAACACGGGCCAAATAAACAAAGTGTAAAGTTTATGTAAGCCGCAAAAAAACTTCAATTTTTGTAGAAACATAGCTTTATTTCAAAAAGTACAATAGGACAACAGTAAAATTAATGCTGGCTTCTCGACACTTGGCATCTCTTCTCTGCTACCAATTTTTCTCCTTCGGGGGAAATCTTATTCGCAATGATTACTTTTAAAACTGATTGAAGGTGAATGTCAGTTATTCTGGATCTTTAAAGGAGACTTATTTCCTTTCATAATTGTAAATAACTGCTCGCACCGAAAAGTATTTCCAAACATGAAGATAATTTCATGTGCGAATTTTCTCATATTTTCAAACCTGGCAGGCAAATATTAGTAAAATTCAGAGACACCAACTTCATAGAATTTTTTTTCTGGGCCGCAAAAGTATACATTGTGGATTGCATACAGCATTTTCTCATATTTTCAAACCTGGCAGGCAAATATTAGTAAAATTCAGAGACACCAACTTTATAGAATTTTTTTCTGGGCCGCAAAAGTATACATTGTGGATTGCATACAGTACGTGGCCGCGAGTTTGACACCCTTGTAGTAAGAGGTTCACGTTGTTTATTTCGCAAATATGGCTGAAGGTGTAGGAAAGATAACCTCCATAATAGTAGAAGAAGAAGAAGCAGGTGTCGGAAAGGTGAGAAGTATTAAGCGTTATGAATGTCATATTTCACCTCATACTATTGATTTTGGAAGTTTATTTCGATTCGAAGAAAAATAAAGTAGATTTCTGACACCAAAAGAGGATTGATCTAACAAGGGAATACACAATGGTCCGATGCGATTAAGAATAGGGATGCAACCGATACTTCGATTCGATATTTACTATCGATAATGTTTCGGACGATATTGGGCAGTATCGATAGAATCAAATAAAATTGATTTTAATGTTTGGTAGAGAATTTTTTTAATTATATAGAGCCTATAAAAGAATATCATTTGTCTTTCGATCTTTTAATGTAAACATTAATGGTGGCTGATAGCGACAAAAAACTCGACTCCACATTCTTACTGCATTATCATAATACATTTTAGTTTAATTTTATATTTTAATGGTCTAATTTTGCAAATTTATTGCGGGAAATTCTTAAAATGCCGTATTTTTACTTACTTGAGAGGCTTTTTGAAAGAATTGTTATTACTATCTAAAATCATCTAAATTATCGTATTATGTTTTATAATATAATTATAATAAAGTAACATTTTAAATAATACAGCGGATTTCCATACAACATGGGGATACGTTCCGCGTTATACGAGACATTATATTTTATGCAAATATAAATTTGTCATTGAGTTCCAGCACTGATCGCATACTACTAATGAGGTGTGCGTTAGTTTCGCATATAATTTTATTGTGTGAAGAGTATTAATTAACGTGTTTTAAAGAAGGTTTCTTTTTAATAAAGGAAAAAAACAAAACAAAATATATGTAACTAAATTTTTAAAATATTATACATAAGTAAACCTCTGTATAATACGGATTCCGAAAATGCGGATTCATATAACCCGGCTGAAAAGTTGTTAAAGTTGCCATGGGAACGAAATAAGCATCGTTTGGTTTTTATTAAAATCAGCGAATATTTCAAATAATTAGTATGTCAAATGTTAAATTTATTCTACGTATTATTATACAGAACTGTTTATAGCGTTGTATGAGGTAAGATTCTGCTTTCAAGGAATCCGAGATTTTTGCATAATATTTTTAGTCATATTATTAGTAGTAAATCAGTATATAAATCAATTGGGAAAACGGAACCGATAAGTAGCTATATGAAAAAAGTCTTATCACAACAAATATCGATACCTGTGCGCGATGCCATCTTGAAAGGGACAATGTCTTGCCCAGTATCGGATACTGTCGCGACGCCATCTTGAAAGGGACAATGTCTTGCGCGACACTTTCAAGAAGTAAAATTATACGAATTCGTGTTATAGAAGAGCGATTTCGTTATATGAATTCGTGTTATAGAAGAGCGATTTCGTTATATGAATTCGTGTTATAGGATAGCACGTTATACGGGCGTTTACTGTAATACATCTTGAAGGTGTCGCGCAAGAATTATATTCAAACTCCTAGGAAAGAACATTTTCAAGATGTAATTATACATCTTGATGCAAATATATATATTTTTATATATTAATGTCTATATACTATATAAATCCATAAATTGCATAAGTAACTTATGGATTTCAGCATAAAATCATAACCCACATAATCATAAGAATAATTTCCTGCGTATTTTGGCTTTTAAACCATAACCTACATAATCGTAAGAACAAATCCCTGCGTATTTTTGGCTTTCAAAACAAGGTGTAAAACCATAACGAAACTTATTCATTACGATGATGGTCACATGACGTTTTACTTCTTGTTCAATATGGCAGCGGTGCATGGTTCGTTTACCAATTCTGAGATAAATTTTTCGAAATATCTTCTAATCGGTGCCGCTTTCGTCCATGGTTCTATTATAATTTTTGATGAGATTGTGAGGATCGCGGAGAGTAGGCTGTGTTAAAAGATGTCGGGATGCCAAAATTGGCCGAATTTCGAATTTGACCGTCGCTTTTGGCGCGCGGCGTCGCGCTTAGCGCGCGGATCCGTGACGTCGAGGTCCGGGATTGGAAATTGACTCTAACTATATTATAAACAAAATAAGATATTTATTTACAAGAATATATATAGCAATTAACAGTGATTATAGCAATTAGCAATAAATTTTACTTAATTTCTAACTTAAATCTAATTTAGCCTACGTTACAATTTTCGTTTGTATGATAAATACAATGTTGAGAGAGAGTGAGTTCCACGACCTCCACATACCTGAGAGATATTTTATCGATGCTACGACATGTCAATAATCCAACTTTGAAAGTTATCCGAATGCTAACACAAAAAGTTCAAATAGTCAAAGTGTCCGTTACAAGTTCGACAGTTGTCCAGTTCCAGTTGTTTTAAAACACACAATACAGTTCCAAATTTTTTTATATTGTTTGTAAACTCTACAAGCTGCTAGATCACTGAGTATTAAAACTAAATATCGAAATAAATTAAACTTGGAACCAGACCTTCGTATCGCAGTGTCAGATAACATCAAACCAGCATTTTCAGAAATTATTAAACAAATGCAAGCCCATTCTTTTCATTAAATTTTAATAAGAAAAATAAATAAGCATCTATGTTCATAATAAAAATAATGTTCAATTATAGCTTTTTTGGATATTACATAAGGCCTTATTTCCACTTTAAAACACCAATTACAATAGATATCTGCTCAATCAGTTGGGGTACGCGCCATTTATTTTTTTCAGTCTTAGGGGTACGCAGTCAAAAAAGTTTGGAGACCACCACACTAAATTATTCGCGATGTTATAGTAAATTGCCATAAAATAATGACAATTTTGACAAATACGCTATAAGTTTCGAATAAAATTACGATATTAATATGATTTTAACATGTAGTAAATTATCTGCGTATCTATAATAGGGCGCATCCAAAATATCAGGAATTTGGAAATACTAGACACAATGAGGTATTCTTGTTGAAGTAGAGCTGATTAAGTGACATTTGAATTTCTTATAAAGATTGACCATGGATTAAGTTTGTATCAGTGGTGGAGGTATTAGTATTAATTAATATTTAAGGTTATATTTATTGTGAATATTTGAATTTTGATTAAATAAGTTTTGTTGATTATTTGAATCTGCTTTATTATTGTTTAAATAAAGCTTTGTTTACACTTTTGTTAAGGGTTTTTGGAGTCTAATAAATTTATATTTTTGTTATTTAAATTTTGTTTGAAAATTCATTCAATTTACTAGTATAAGTTTCTAACATCATTTTGTTGTTTAGATCTAACACTTGATAGCTGATGATGACTTATTGAAGTCGAAAGTACTTCTATAATAAAATTATCTTTTTCCACTTTGAATAAGGCTTATTTATAGATATACTAGATCTAACACTTGTTCGATACTTCTAGTTGTAAGTTTCTGGTTATTTGTTTTTGCCAGTTAAATGTTAATTGTTGTTAGATTATTTTGGATTTGATTATATTCAAGTTAGAAAATAGAAAAAGACTTGAGCACAGGCTGAACTCTGGAATTGCAGAGTTGTAGAACTGTTAGGTTAGTTTATAATTATTATTACTGGTATTGTTAAAATTTACAACTTTGCAGGGATATGTGAAGGACATTGTGCAAAGTCACAAATTTTAAGGAAGATCAATAACAATAACTATAAACTAACGACTCTGCAATTATTGTGCAAAGTCACAAATTTTAAGGAAGATCAATAACAATAACTATAAACTAATGACTCTGCAATTCAGAGTTTGGCCTGAGCTCAGGTCTTCTTCTAAACTCTAACTTAAAAATAATTAAGTGCAAAAAAATCTAACACAATGTAACATCTAACTGACGAAACAAAACTGGAAATCGGAATTTACAACTAAAAGTACCGATTAAGTGTTAGAACTAGAACGAATAAAATGATGTTGCGGAAATCGGAATTTACAACTAAAAGTACCGATTAAGTGTTAGAACTAGAACGAATAAAATTATGTTGGAAACTTATACTAATAATTGGAATAAATTCTCAAACAAATTAAATAATAAAAAGATATAAGTTTATTAGACTCAAAACATTTACAAAAGTGTTAACAAATGCTTTATTGAAATGATGATAAAGCAACAATCAATCAATCAACAAAACTTGTTTAATCCAATTCAAATATTAACAATCAATTATTCACAAAAAAGAAACCTTAAATACTACTTAATTCTACTACCTCCACTACTGATACAAACTTCAAATAATCGTTGATCTTTTACAAGAATTTGAATGTCACTTAGCCAAACTTGCATCAATACAACACCTCCCTGAGTCGTCGGTTTCATCTGCTTTTATATATATATATATATATATATATAGACACACACACTATATAGATTTTACACATTTGCCTTCAGCAATTTTTGTATTCATTTTGTATCCTAAACTCCATTTTATACTATAAAAACTTTAATTTGTATAAGTATTAATCAACTTATAAAGGATCAATTTTATTAATAATAAAATCAAAATTACTTTCTGATACTGTTTCATCAATTATCACAAAGATTATATAATTAGAAAATATTCAAAACTTATAAAACTTAAAAAATAGAGAAGCAGAGTAAAACAAATATATTCAAAACTTATAAAACTTAAAAAATAGAGAAGCAGAGTAAAACAAATAATTTTGCAACTAAATCTAGCAATATAACATATAATAAATAAATATAATTTTATAATAAATTGTGCAAATAATATTTTGCTCTGAACTATTATTTATCATATATTTCCAAGATCCAAAAATATTGTGCTTATCTCTAATATTGACTGTTTTCTGCATTACTGTGTATTTTTATTATATTCCAAGATTCTTTAAATAAAGCTTCTCCTTTATAAACAAAATGATCAATCTTTCTAATTTACTGTCCTTTTGTAAATCTACAACTTCGGAGCTTCTAATAATGATGCATTTATAGCCTGACAGGTTTGACAGATGACAAATTCATCAGGCTATATGTTAGTTATACTATTCTTTATTCTTATATAGATAACTCTATATGATTATAAATTATTTCTAGTATTAATAGCATTTTTATCTATAAATCTTTGTTGTTTATCATTTCTTATAATTTGGAACTCTGAACACTGCAATTATTATAATTTCCATATTTTTTTACTGTATTTCCTATGTTCTGTTATTAAAGGCTACCTTGATGCCACATCTTTTAATCCTACAGGATAGAATTTCATTTTTATCAATTTTACTTTATATTATTGTCAATATATGGGAGTAAGTGTTAGTAGTGTAAGGGTAACATATGGTTTATCTGATTTCTTAACACAACTGATTTCAATATCATAATGACATCAGTCACAATGTGACATCATTGTTGCATAAACATTGGATGATGTCAAAAAAACATCAATAAAATATTACATCATAGTGCTATTATTAACAATACATGTTGTCATGAATGATGTGAAGTCATTGTGACATTATGCTAGTTAAATTAATGTTAAAATTGCCCACATAACATTAATGGATTCCAAATGCTAAATATAGACAATTCTTGACATTCATAGATTCATATTACATAAATTAATTTTAATTAAGGAACTAAACTTGTATCTGGACCCCCTTCTAAAAAAATTGAAGTGTGGGATTCAGAATTAAATCCAGATCCTCCAAGATGGTAACCAACTGCTTTACCACAAGATTTATGTGCTTATTCTTTAATATAACTATATTTGATGTTAAGTCTTTGTGATCCACTAGTACTATATATTGATTCTATATAAGCTCTGATATACAGTCGGTTCTCGCTATTCGCAGTAGTTACGTTCCATAAATTCTTTGCGACTACTGAATTAGCGAATAGTGAACCATTGTGCCTATGGGAAATATAGAGTTAAGTTCCTGCAATTCTTTCTTCCCAACATTTTCATATTTGTTTTATATGTTTTTTTCTGTTTACAGACACCTTATTTAATTTATATTGCATTAATTACAGTATATGCAGTGTATAGTACTATATGCAGTATTATAATTACAGTAATCTTTATTTAATTTTTTAAACATTAACTATGTAGTAAATAAAATCTAATTTTTGATTGATAGTTTTTGATGTTGCAAGATATTTGGTATGACAGCTGACACATTGTCTTCCTGAAGTGCGTTGAGAAACTGCGTCAGTCTTGTTTGCATCTCTTTTTCTCTCAGATCTTCTAAAAGTTCGGCATAAGGAACAAATGCGCAGGAAGTTAAGCACCTAAATTTGAGGCTACATTCTTCTATGGGACCTGTGGACGATATGAACAGGTTTTTGGCCTACCTACGGTCTCTGGAGTGAGCAAGGATAGGTAATGAGAAATTTTCTGGCAAACCGATTCAGAGACTACATATGATAACAAATAACTTCCTTTCTACCTCTCTCTTTAGTGAGAAAGAGAAAGGGTTACATTGGTAACAGTATCTTTTTTAATTTTTTGTATATTTTATGCCCCCTTTCCAATCAAGGAGATAACTAAGGGGGTGGGGCCAGTTCCAACCAGGGGCTGAACCCACACCCGTGGAGGGATCCGGATGGTGAAGGACGGAGATCACCAAGCCGGGCCCAGTATCCCGAAAAAATCTGGGACCAGACCTGGGACGCGAACCCAGGTCCTCCCTCCTGCGTGACACAACAACGCGTTACTACTCGGCCATCCGATCGCCTTGGTAACAGTATTTTCGCTGGTCAGCGAAAATCCACGAATAAGCGCAAAAGCTCCGCGAATAACGAGAATTGACTGTATGTAAATATGATTTATATAACATTTTGAAGAATGATCCACCTTCATAAGTCAGAAACTGCCTGTAAATGAAAAAGAAATGACATCTTCAAGAAGTTGGCAAGTTTAATTCTTTCTGGAACTGCTTGTTAATATTTTAGAACATTTAACTATTTGTTATACTTTACACAACTAGATTAAGATAAAGCTATAAAAACAAGCTATAGATATAAATAGGATCTTTAAATTTCTGTGTATTAAAATAAAACAAAACAAAAAAGGGCATATAACTATAAAAACAAGCTATAGATATAAATAGGATCTTTAAATTTCTGTGTATTAAAATAAAATAAAAAAAAGGGCATATATGCCAGTATGCAACCTCTTGGGAGACTTATTTAGAGAGAGATATTTTTAAAAGATGGTCAATTCAAGATGGTGGGAAGGTTTTTCAAAAAGATGTTTCCTGCCACTTACTGCAGACTAACAAGTTTCTTCTTTCCCATCATTTGAGAGTGCTAGTGTTTTCTCAGAGAATGTCTACTTTTCATTTCTGCTTGTTGGTATCTGTTGTCATTCATTCTTGATTAAACTCATATTTATACAAAATGGTAGCATTTAGCAGAATTATTGATATTGATAGTTGGTCTCAGAAAACAAAAAGACAAAAGGATGGCCATTCCTTTTCTTGGAAATTCCTTGACTATTTTTCGTAATTTTGGACACCAAAAAAAATCTCCCCAAATAGTGCATGGATATTGACAATTTAGATAGGTTTTAAGTATTATTTTATGATTATATTTCAAATAGAAAATTATTTGTAAATAAAGTTATTTTAGTAGTCATGTGGATAAATCACATGACTACTACAAACTTTATATTTAAAAAAAATGCCTTATGAGTTGAAGAAGACTTGATTTACTGACTTGAAGACATTGCACGGCAAAACTTTAATATACTGCTAAGAAATTTTTAAGGTACATTTAGAACATATCAAATGAAATTATTATATATGAATTTTACCAATTTCATTGTATTCTAAATTTTATTTTATGTAATTTTTTATAAAAAATAAATGGCTTTTTGACAATTTTTTGGCCCAATATAAAATGAAATCAGGTAGATTGAACAAAATGATGAAACTACATATTCTAAGAGTTCTAATGATATACAGGTAATCCCTTCTATTACATGGTAGATAGGTTTCTAAAAAACACAGTGTTATATGAGATCTGGACCAACACAAAAAGGAGAGTTACATTCCAAAACTGATAAAAAAAACAAATAAGTTACTTATCTGGAATTAAAGAAAGTTAATTTTTATTAAGAATATTAATAACATGAAACATAAAGAAAAATATATATGTAGGACCCTAAAAAACAATGTACGTCAAACAAAAGGAAAATAATATACAGCCCTATACAGCATTCATTTAAAAATTATATCTTCCTTACCACTGTTTTGTTAAAATGAGAACTTTTCTTCTTTAACAATATCAATTTCACTTTCTGAACTTTTTTATGCATTTAAAGTTTGCGTATCTTCTGCACTCTTTATAAAATCTGTAATCTAACCTGCTATAAAACAATTTATTCCTTAACAAATACTCAAAAAACATTAAGAATAAAAATTTTTTCTTCCCTTTCACATTCCTCTATTGAAGAATAAAAACTTATTTTTTATCCAATGACTGAATGTTTAGAACATAAAATACTCAATGGTTGCCAATTGACTCAATTTCAAAATTAATTCAATTAACTTCATTTCAAATCGAAATCAAAAATAAACTGCATATCATCCCTCTCGTAGCAAATTAACTAAATTGTATTTATGACTAATTTTAGCAAAGTATTTCCCAATGATTGCAATTTATATGTGTATTGTGTGTGAATAGTATGGATTTACAAAAATTAATAAAATTATTTTGTGTTGTAGGCAAGGTTGTAGGAGAGGTAAATGTAATTTTCTAAATATGTTAAGTAAAAACTGTGTTGTAGAAGTACCATGTTATATGAGGGTTTTCACAATTTTCAAATCATGTTAGAACGAAAGTGTTGTAGGAAGCTGTGTTATAGGAGGGTTACCGTATAATACTTGCAGTATAATAAAAAGGTGAATTCAATAAAATTTAAAGTTATGAATAATTAATGAGCAATTGTGGCACAAGAGTTCAGCAGCACAGGGGTTAATACATCATATTTGAAAAACTTGCAAAGTCAAGAAATTTCATTAATCAAGAACTACATGTATAATTTTTTCCCACATTATAACGTTTTTACAATAACAAAATAATCTAAACTTAGCTCTATTAATAGATTTCACTGTATACTGCTATAATTCTGTATCTTACTTGATGTCAAAAAATTGATATAATTAAAATTTATCCTTTACTTCATGTAATAAAATATATCTCATAAGTCTGGAATCATAGGGGAAAATAACTAATTTATATATTTTCATCTTTGTAACCCTTGAATGTCTGAGTATGGAGGAATGAATCCAGAAAAATTCTTTTCATATAATTAAAATTTTATTCTCTGGAGTCATTTGAATGTGCTTATCTAAAGTAGAAAATTGAGTTTGTTGTACATTTGCAGCAGTAAATTATTAATAAATACATTATCATTACTCTTAATTTCAGTTAACAAGCTGATTGGGTATCATGTATCAAGAACAATGGTGGACAAATTGAACATATTCTATCAATAAATATATTTTATATTGCCATTTTTTATTTTATGTCCTTTATCATCTGGCACAATATTGAATTAAGTTATATTATATATATAGATTTTTTATCAAAATGCATTTTTTCAAAATATTTTACTTAATTTCTAAAATTCTTCAAATAATTTGTATTTGATTTAAAATTTGTAACAAATTATAACAATATAAAAATAAATTTAAACATTAGAATTAATATTTAAAATATATTTCAAATTATTAATTTTCTGGATTATCTATTCAAATAAATTTTATTTGAAATTTGGTTTCAATATAATATAATAAATTTCAGTAATATTTTTTATTGGTTTATATAAGATTTAAAATTAATAATTTATATACCTCATGTGTATATGTGCGGAGTGGAACACCAAAGGCACGAGCTAATCCAAAATCAGCTAATTTAATATTCCCTTCTGTATCAATTAATAAATTTTGTGGTTTAAGATCTCGATGAAGAACTCTATGTGAATGACAGTAAGCAATGCCTTGAAGAAGTTGCCATAAATAACTCTGAAATTAAAAATGATATAGTGAATATGTTTTCTTTTTTATTAAAAAATAATTATATTCATCATAGATATTAGAATTTATAAAATAATATACTATTTAATTAAAACTTTCAAGAAAGATCAATTGTCAAATGAGATGACAATATATAGATGCTTCTCAAGTTAAAAACTTAATTCATATACAAGTTTTGTTCCTAACTTGCATACTATTATACTGAAATCACTTTATAGGCTATATTTCATAATTGGGCTAATTAGAAGATTTTTATTTCACAAATCTGAATAAAATGTTCGGATCATAAAGCAAAGGATTTTTGCATCATTTCTGCTATCTTGAAATAATCAATCTTGAAAAAAATCATTTCTGCTGTAATAATTTGAGTAACTGTACTGTAAGCATACTATAAGCATACTGTAAAAATTTGAAACACTATATTGATTCAATATTTAAATTTCAAATTTCAACGAGTTTAAAAAATAAATTTTTTGACTAACATCTTTATTTTTTAAATGAGGTTTTATTTAGTTTTATGAAATCAATTATCCCATCTGTTATCATCCAAATTATTTTATCCTTTTTAGAATTGAATTTAGTTGGTGTATGAATCATTGTTTATATTAAAAATTATGCAGAAAGCAAAAAGAGAGAACTGAAATATTCTGCTGCTTTGAAATAAACTGATTTTGTAATAAAGAAGCAATTTCTACTTCAAAAATAAATAACCATCAGACACTTTTGAATTACATATAATATAAATATAATAAATATATTGATATTTGCATTATTATATTTATTTGATAAACTCAAATTTTTAAAATTGTCTTTTGTTTATATATTCTGTACAATCTGAACTTTTTGATAAACAGATTATCTTGGCCCCATTCACTTTATACTATTGAAACTATTACACACGTATAAAAATAAACAAAAATTTAATAAAAGATGTAATTAATTTTAATTATCAATTGAAAAATATATGAATATAATCAATTTACCTTTACTAAAGGCAGAGGTAATCCAGTTGGATGGGAGGCGTCCATCAATTTCTTTAAATCCTGATACAAATACTCAAATACAAGATATAATTTTTTGTCACTATGCACTACATCAATTAATCTAAAAAATAAAAATCAGAAAATTTCAAAATGTATAAAGCGTTCTTACATAGTATTTAAGTTTTTATAATAATAAAGTTAAGATACGCCAATATATCTATCAATATATCTATGCATTTGAAATATATCAATATATTTTATTAAACTCAATATATCTATGCATTTGAAGAAAAAGTGTTTTATTCATTCTTTACTTCCTAATGTAAAATTGATATAAAAATATAACAGTACTAATCAGGAAAAAATTTTAGTATTTTTTATAGTTAGGAAAATGAAATGATCTTGTTTAGGATATTTCAGTCATGATACAAATAACGATTTAATATTTATCATTTGGAGTACAATAATAATTTTCTAAGTGAAATCAAATCAAGTTTATGTTGAGACAACAAAAATTATTATTATTATTATTATTATTATTATTCATGATATAGCAATGTGTGCACGGAGTAACTCCAGGGCAAAGTGCCATGTCGCACTTGAGTCAAGACATGACTATTGTCCGACCAGCTTAGCTGCAACCATTGACGCAAGTACGCGTGCGCTAACTGAATGAGTCCAGTGAAAAAATAGGGATGACAGCTTCGCATATGGATGTTTTCAAATGCAAGATAACTGAAGATGAATGGAAGTTTATTGTAATGTCGAATGCTAAATGATTAGTTTCGACATTGGAAATAGTATATTTAACAGAACTTAATATATTAATTCAATAATTCCCACCCGTCATTATACTGACTGTGACTCTCCCTTTCGCATTTGGACTCATCCACCTTAGGCACGGCTTTCATGGACAGATTATACTTGTGAAACTTAATTGTGTGTTAACTAACTGTATCAGTGCTGAGAAACTTTTTATGTTGCATGTATTGAATAGTGATGCTTTTTGTAGTGTTACGTATATCTTGGTATGTAGATCTAATATTTCAAGGCTTTCATGTAGTGCATGAGGGATTACTCCTGTGGAGGAGAGAATGATGGGTACTGTGACTATCTTTTGCATTCCCCAGAGACGCTTAATTTCTTGTGAGAGTTCTGTGTATTTGCTAATTTTTTGGGTGAATGCATCCTGGATGTTGTGTGTGTCAGGTATTGAGATGTCTATAATGTAGGTAACTTTGTTTTGCTTGTCTATGAGAGTGATGTCTGGTCTGTTGTGGTGTATGGTTTTGTCTGTTAGGATTGTTCTGTCGTAATACATCTTGTGTGTTGAGTTTTCTAGGATTGTGTCTGATATGTATTTGTAGTATGGTGTGAGTGTGTTTATTAATTTGTGTTTGGTTGCAAGGTTTTGGTGTATTATGATTACCTGCACAGACACAACCAAGTAGCAATCTGTTTGTGCAAGCAGCTTGCAACCAGACGTAATGTGTTGAATCGTTTCGGATGCTATATGGCATTTCCTACAAGTGTCGTTTGTTAATGTGCTGTCCTTTTGTATGTATTTTCTATAGTTTTTTGTGTTTATTACCTGGTCATGTATTGCTAGTATAAACCCTTCTGTTTCAGTAAATAGATCCCCCCTGACTAACCAGCTGTTTGACACTTTAGCATCAATGAAGTGTTTCTGAAGGTCGTGTGGGCATCTGCCATGGAGTTCCTTTCTACACCAGGATGTTTTCTTTTCTTGTGTGTGTGCAGTGTTGTCTATTTAGCATGGAGTATCATTCTGAAGATTTAATGGTGTTATGTTTGTATCAGCCAAGACTATAGCTTTGTGAAGTTATGATGTATGTTATTTTTATAGAAGAACTCTCTCATATTATAGATCTGTCTGTTGTATAAATGTGGGATGTCAATAAGGCTACATCCTCCTTCCTTGTGTGGGAGAGTAGTTCATTCTATGGCAGATTTCGGGTGATAGTACTGGTATTTTGTATGTATTGTTTGTGTTTTCTTTGGAGTGATTCAAGTTCTGTCCGTGTCCACTGTATCACTCCAACGGAGTAAGTTAGTATTGATTCTAGTTCTGTCTGTGTCCACTGTATCACTCCAAAGGAATAAGTCAGTACTGCTATGGCAAATGTGTTGATGGCTTTCACAGTGTTTCTTCCATTCAGATGTGTTTTGAGAATGTTATTTAATCTGTTGGTGTACAGTTTTGACAGTGTGTTCAGATGCGTTTTCAAAATGTTATTTAATCTGTTGGTGTACTGTTTTGTGTTTTGAGAATAGTTGATGGCTTTCACTTGTTTTTTCCATTCAGATGTGTTTTGAGAATCGATCTGTTGGTGTATAGTTTTGACAATGTTTGTTTAGTTTTCTTCTGTTATGTTGTTGGTGTACTGTTTTGATAGTGTTTGTTTAGTTTTCTTCTGTTCTGCGAGTGTTTAGTTTTCTTCTGTTCTATGAATCTGGCTTGCTGGAATCCCAAATACTTGTACACCTCATCCTCTTGCATGGATTCAATAGTGTTTCCGTTTTCAAGAGTGAACCTTTAGGACTCCCTTTTCAATGTGGAGTGTTTTGCATTTGTCTAGGCCAGGGGTCAGCAAACTTTCGCTTGCAAGCCACATGTGGCTCTTTAGGTACATAGATATGACTCTGAAGTAAAATTGAAAATAAAAATAAAATAACCATATTCATTTATAAAATTTTTATAGAATTTTATTCATATAATGATGATTTTGTTTGTTTTATAGTTATGGCAAAACTTCGTGGCACTAAGATGCGTGATTGGCCGGATGGCCGCATAGTAAAGCTACAGCTTACTACCTTGGAGAATCCAGGTTCAAATCCGGTCCCACACCTCCAGTTTTTCAGAAGGGGTCGTATCCGGCCGTTGAACGTACTCCTTCAGCCATCCGGTTAACCGCATCATAGGTGTTGGCTAGCCTGTGGAAGGGCTTGTTTCGCCCCGCCACATAATACTCTTCCAGAATGGAGTGTGACGTCATCTGTTGACAAAAAACCTAATTAAGATGCATGCCTTAAATTAAAAACGACTAGCTACAAACCAGACATACAGAATTTTTTAAGGAAATGAAGCTCATTGCGCACACTGATTAAAATCAAAAAGAGCAATTTTTTGTTTATTTTTATTTAAATAAAGAGAAATTAAAATTATAAATTGTTATAATATTATTTTAAATTTTCCTTATTTGTAAAAATATATTTAGACTCTCAAATAATTTTTAAATTGTTATGAGGGACAGATTTGGCTCTCCATCTAATAAATTTTATATTTTTCGTTATGTAACTTGTTTGAGATTTTCTTCAATTTATTTAGAATAAGTTTCTAACATCGTTTTGTTCGTTCTATTTCTAACACCTACTCGGTACTTTTAGTTATAAGTTCCGATTTCCGGTTTTCGTTTTGTTGATTAGACGTTACGTTATTGTTAGATTGTTTTGTAGTTAATTATATTTAAGTTAGAACTTAGCTTAAGACCTGAGCTCAGGCAGAACTCTGGAATTTGCAGAGTCGCTAACCGTTAGGCTTAGTTATAATTAATAGTATTGCATTTGTTCAAATCCGCAACTTTGCAGAATTACTCATTATAACTGTTAAACATTATACCTGAGAACTTAAAAACATTCACATGTATATGAATTATTTTGTATATGCATTTTTAAATATTAATATTGTATCTGCTTCACTTAATTCTCCTTTTTTATTCTAATTTTGAAACTCTGCAATATGAACAAGAAAAATTATGCAAAATTTCAATGAGATAATTCCAAAAATATCTTTTTATCTTAAATATAAGAAAAACAATAATAAAAATAAAAATTAGCTTAATAATACTAAACTAGCTAAATTTTATCCCTAGTGAATTATTTTAGAATTAAATTCCCAATTTAATAATTTTTTATGAATTACATTACAATGCAATCATTTATTGGATAAATAACTAATTATTTAAATTTGGGCTAAGATAGCATCAACAGCATACCATAATTAATAAATAATTATTAATTTGGTAGTTTAATTCTAAAACAGTTCACTAGAGAAAAAAATTTGGTTAATTCCAAATTATTCAATTAATAATCTCTAATTATATTGAATTATGATGATATGTTATCTGATTTGAGCCAAGTCTGTCTGTCCAAATTTGTCATGAGGGCTCATGGCTATGTTTAGTCTGTTTGGGAGCACTGATATCAATCTAGTCCAGTCAAATAAATCTTCTAAATTAGTTAGGTTATATGCATCAGGACGGTAACCTACCTGAAGATCCTAGTTTGACTCCAGGCCAGGGAAAATTTTTGATTTTGAAAAATTAATAAAAATTATAGTTTAATCATTAAATAAGAAATGGCACCACCTTAGTCCAAATTTAAATAATTAATTATTAATCCAATAGATAGTGGTACTGTAGCATAATTAATAAATTGGCAGTTTAATATAGTTCATTAGGAATAAAATTTAGCTAGTTTAAGATTATTTGGTTAAAAATCCCTAGGTAGATTTAATTATATTATATTATCTGAAATTGGCTTATATTTTCAATTCAAAAATGAAAATTAATTTACAAAGAATGTTTTATATTGGAAGTTAATCATCTTATTTATGTTTCTAACATGTTTTAAACACTATCTACATTTATAATACATTTTTTTGCTTAATCTTTTCAGTTTTCTATGCATGATATTATAAAATGCAATTTTAAACTATAATTAATATTTACAAAAATTCTTTTATTTCAGTTTTAAATTAAACAAATTACAATATATAAAATATTTTATTAAATTTCCTTGGGCACATTTATAACACACAGGGTTATTATTCAGAGTGAACTTTTATTGTTATATATATCATATCAGGTCATCCCATAAATAATGTTGTCTTTCACATGTCCCACAGAAGGGCTCCTTCTGGTGACCAGACGATGAAGTAGACCAAGGGAATAACAACACATATTGCATGGCATGCTTTTCATATAATGTGAGACAGAAAACAACAGTTGTGAATGCATCCCTTGCTCTATTAAAGGGCATAGAAAATGGTGGTGTCTGAAGAGCAGATAAAGCATATTGTGCTATGAGTTTAGGTAAGGACATACAGCAATTTTAATGATATGAAATATCAATACCATATATGGACAAGGTATCTTGAATGTTGAAAAGTGTCAAAGATGGTTCCAGAAATTCTGATTAGGGAATAAAACCCTCATGGATATGCCACACAAAGGACAACCTGTTGAGCTGGATAATAATATGCTGAGAGCTGCTGTTGAGGGGAATCTAGAAGCAACAGTCAAAGAACTGGCCACAATAGTCCATTCATTCCATTCAACTATTCATACCCTCATGGATATGCCACACAAAGGACAACCTGTTGAGCTGGATAATAATATGCTGAGAACTGCTGTTGAGGGGAATTTAGAAGCAACAATCAAAGAACTGGCCACAATAGTCCATTCATCCCATTCAACTATTCACAACCATCTATAGACCTTGGTTATGTGTCAAAACTGGATAAATACATACCCAATGAACTCAAGTCATAAAATTTGCAACAGTGTGTGATATTTGCACTTCCTGCTCTCCCATAAAAAACAGGAGAAATTTTTGAACTTAGTAGCTATAGGAAATGAAAAATGGATTCTTACCATAACATTAAGTGCAAATGTCAGTGGCTTTCTAAGTGGACTGTGTCTGCAATAGTGGCTAAATCTGGAAATTTTCCACCTAAGATTTTGCTAATGTTTGGTAGGATATGCAAGACAATCTATTAAGAACTTATGCCATTGAACCAAACCATTACAGGGTCTAAGTGGACTGTGTCTGCAATAGTGGCTAAATCTGGAAATTTTCCACCTAAGATTTTGCAAATGTTTGGTAGGATATGCAAGACATAATCTATTAAGAACTTATGCCATTGAACCAAACCATTACAGGGGAAGTCTATTGTCAGCAGCTAGTATCTATGCATTGCCTTGTTGCAAGAAAAGCACTCCTTAAATGTAAAGGCATGGCTATTAATAGAACAATGCAAAACCACACCTGGCCAGAATGACTTCTACCATATTACAGAGTTCAGATGGGAAAAACTTCCCCATTCAGCATATTCTTCTGACTTTGCCCCATCCAATTACTATCTGTTTTCCAGCTTCAAATGCCATCTTGCTGAGAAAAAATTTGAAATGTCAAGGACAGGCATCAAACCATCAGGACTTTTTGGATTGTAATCCATCAACTTCTTCAGTCTGGCATTCAAAAATTTGTTGAACAGTAGCAGAAAGTTGTAAGTACTGGGGGCACTTATTATGATGATTAAAAGATCTGTTCCAGGTAAATTTTGCTTGTTTTCTTGAAGAAAACAAGCAAAATTTACCTTGTTTTTTTAGAAAACAAGCAAAAAACAACATTATATACGGGATGACTTGATAATAAATAATGTTATTTTTATTAGTCAGTAATATAGTTAATACTGTACCACTAGCTACAAAAAATACAATACAGATACATTGATGAATGCAGGGTCAGGACATGATCTATGTTCATCAATATATTGTATTTTTGTATTGTATATATCAATGTATAATAATATTAAAAAAGTGTATTTTGTAGATATCAACATATGCTCTAAGTCGATGTATGATGCTCATCAATTCATCAACATAAGATGATCAGTGTTGATTGGCTGCATTTCCATTATTTCAATGCAGCAAAAATTACTTTCCACATTTTGGTTTTGATTTTATTTTTCTGTTTTAATTTTCTATTTGATTAATGCTTAATCCAGCAATTGCTGGTTTAGTAAAAGTTATTAATGCTAAATCTTTGTTAGTAAGTAAAAAATAAGATTCCATTTTTTTCATATGTGAGCTAAGATAGGAAGGATGTGAGTACTTTCATATTAATATGATTAAAAGTATTCAGAAAATAAGGTAGTAGATTGTTTACAGAACTTACCAACAGTAAAGATAAAATTTTGAAATCTTGCTGAAGCAGCCTTAAAATATATCTGGGTTACAATTAGCATATGGATGTTGAAGTATTTTTCAATACAATTTAACTGTAACAAGTAGGAAAATAAAAATGAAGAATGACAATGTTTAAATTAATTTTATGGTATCATTTAACAGTCTGTAAATTGTCAAATGATTTCTTCACTCTTTTAACACACTCACAATGACTAATACATATAATATATCAAATTGTCATTTTGTACATCCAAATATAGAACATTTGATGATATAAATCGTCAGTCATCAAGACTATTAATTTAATAATTTATGGTTAATCCATATTTTGAAAATTTTTCTTTTCTTTATTTTTATATTATACAGTGGTGCCTTGGTTAATGATGGTAATCCATTCCAGGATTACTGCCATTAACCAAAACTGTTGTTATCCAAGGCACAATTCTCCATAAAATTTAATTGAAAATTGGTTAATTTGTTCCGGCTCCTCCCCACAATCATAGTAAATATTAAAAATGAAGATAAAACTCTTTTAAAATGTCCTAAAAATACCACTTATTTATTATATTTGCTACAAAAAAAATTAACATTAATAAAATGTTCATGAATGCAGATAACTCATTTAAAATGTCCTAAAAATATGGAAAATATCATCTATTTATTATATTTGCTACAAAAAAATTAACATTAATATGAATTGTTTGTGAAAACAGTTTTAATTATCAATCTTCACCAGAAGGAAAATTGGGCTCAATTCGGAGTTTTTTGACAAACAAACCTGTAAACACTGATTAACAGCTTATAGATTCAATGATTATTATACAGATGAGATTTGATTTTGCTTTTTGATGGCGAACGAACAATGACATGCACTCGCCAATTTATTGTCTATATGAACTGTAGGATCTCGGTCAGACTTTTTTTCCTTCTAATGGAATCCAAAACTGCAACGTCACATCACTTGCAAATGTCAAATAATACATAACACAAACAAACAATAGAATCAGATTTTGTCCGCAGAATTTAAAATAATAATCGTCAAGAAATCATCTTTAAGAAACTAAAACCTTGTGAAGTGTTGCACGTCTATTTTTAATTAATTAAATAATTTGTTTTCATTACTAAATGAATAATCGTCTAGAAATCACTTTAAGAAACTAAAAATACTGAAGTGTTGTATCGTCTAGAAATAATCTTTAAGAAACTAAAAACTAGTGAATTGTTGCACGTCTATTTTTAATTAATTAAATAATTTGTTTTCATTACTAAATGAATAATCGTCTAGAAATCACTTTAAGAAACTAAAAATACTGAAGTGTTGTATCGTCTAGAAATAATCTTTAAGAAACTAAAAACTAGTGAACTGTTGCGTTGGCAGAATTTAAAATAATAATCGTCTGGAAATCATCTTTAAGAAACTAAAAACTAGTGAATTGTTGCAGTGTCTACTTTTTAATCGTCTAGAAATCATTTTTAAGAAACTAAAAACTAGTGAACTGTTGCACGTCTATTTTTAATCTAGGTTAATAATTTGTTTTCATTACTATATGTTAATTATCATTTAGTTAAATATGTTTTTATATGGTTATAATTTTATTAATTTTATAATGATATTATCAAATTTGAATTGATTGCGATAAAAAAAAATAATAACAATTAAAAACTGAGCTAACAAATCATGTGAGGGGATGATGAGCTGTTTTACAGAGCTCTATTTTCGGAGATTCACATAATCAGGAGTTATTAACCAAAGCCTGCGTCATTAACCAAGACATTTTTTTCTTACAGCCACTCGTCGTTAACCAAGTACATCGTTATCCGAGGTTGTCGTTAACCAAGGCAACACTGTATATGATTTGGGGAATTGTATCATGTACATATTTTGGGTTCTTGTGAATTTTTTAGAAAATTGTTTATCATCTTTAATAAATAAAAAATTCAATATATCTACATATCTTGTCTTTTAACCTTTCCATTTCTTAGTAAGCTAAAAACCATAGGTGCCCTCTTACATATTAAGAGCTTTTTCTTTGTTTTCTAATTAATTTTTAATTGTTTTATATTTCAACATATGGTATGGTATTGCAATCTGTTGTTCATTGTTATTCAATTGTCTAGAGGTCTCTTATGATTATATGGAAGACAGAAGATAAAACAGACAAATTAAAAGAAATCTTTACAGATGAAGTATATAGCTTATGTTTGAAAATAGACCAAAAGAATAAAAAATTGATTCATTACCTTGATGTTTTAATAAAATCAGAAGAAACTCTTTACAGTACAAAAGTAGTCCTGAAGTATGATTATTATTCTAAGTAGCAGTTACTACTAGAATAATAATCATACTTCAGAAGAAGTATTACTCATTGTAATACCTTAGAAGCAACACAAGAAGAAATTGCTATAATTTATAAAACAGGAATGAAACATGGATATACTAGATTCTTCATAAAGTAGAAGAAAATATATATAGAATCCTTCACAAGCAAAAGTAGAAAAAAATATGGGTGCAAAAGAAGCCTCCAAGTTGAAAGAAATGAGACCTCTAGACAACTGAACAACAATGCATTGCTATTTGTCAAAATATAAAACAATTAAAAAATTAATTAGAAAACAAAAAAAATTTTAATATGTAAGAGGATATCTGCATATTATAGATAATTAAAATTTTATAAAAATGATAAAATATAAAGTAAAAATATTGAATCAGCTGATTTTATTTACATTTAGTTCTTTCCCACATTATTTGACTGCTCACTTATCTCCCATCATAATATATAGCTTGCACCAATGTGTATGAAGGCACAATGGAAATATGTCACACTTATTACTACTTACTTATTACTATTTACTATCTTCAAAAATTTTCTAATTTTCTGTTGTGTGTATAAGCCAACTCCCCTTATTCACAAATTTTTTCAGAAAAATTCCTTGGCTTATACATGAGTATATACAGTAATTTTATTAAAGGTTTTTTGATTCTATATTATCTGTTTTATTTATGGCTTATTTAGGAAGAAATATAATATTTTATTCTTCTATATTAATTTATTTGAAAAAAAAATTTCTTACCTATATCAAATCCATCTATTGTTACTTGTAATAAATACCATCCTACAGATCCAGGATTCCAATTGGCAGTATAAGTGCCATCACTATTAGCACGAACTAACATATTCTCAATTAGACGTTTTTTAGTAGGTGAAACATATCTTAATTCTTCAAATGAATAATTTTCATATGCCTTTAAAATAATTTATTTTGGTAAAAAAATTTAAATATTCAATTAATATATCTTTATTTTTTAAAATTTTTACTTAGCAAAATATATTTTACAAACAACAAAAATAGAGGTGAAATATTTATTAAAATTTCAAAATTCTTTTTAATTTGTAATCTTGTAAATAAAAATTTTTTATAAGAATACACATCAACTAATTTGTTTACAAATATGAAAATGCTTCCAACTGGTAATTATTCTAAAATATGAATGTGCATTCTTATCCCAATTTACAACATAATGTTTTCTTGAAGCCAAAAAGTCATTCTTTTTCACTCAAATATGTTAAAATATCATCTAATTACTTAAAGAATGGCAAAGATACATCATTCATTAGTATTAATTATCACAATACAATTTGAAAAGGTAATTTTCTTGATGAATTTTCATTATGAAAATTACTATAATAAATTGACTAATTGGCTGCATTGAAGTATACTAGACAGACTTCCAAATCGAAAAACTGGAATTAAATCTGAGTCCCATACCCCTAGGATGAATTTTCATTATGAAAATTACTATAATAAATTGACTAATTGGCTGCATTGAAGTATAGTAGACAGACTTCCAAATCAAAAAACTGGAATTAAATCTGAGTCCCATACCCCTACATTTGCAAAAATATAATTGTATTAATTTGTTTAAACAAATAAAATTATTTTTATAAATGTCAATCACAATTTAAAACTGCATTTATAATATGTGGAAGTTCAAATAATATAACAAAAAAATGCATTATAAAACTACTGACTTTGCAATTTACTGTTCTAACATTTAATATGTTATAACTATAAAAAAAATAGAAATTTCCAATATAGAATATCATATAATCAAATTTTATTTCAAAATCTTAAATATATATTACTTTTTATATTTTGTACTGTTAATATTTTCAATAAATAATATATATGTATAATATTGCCTTATAACTGAGTTATTGCAATATTTTCATTCTAGATTTAAAATAATATTTAAATAATTTTTCTCTCCACACTTTCATTTATTGAAAATAGAGGGGGAAAACAAAAAATTACATACAAAAATTAGTAAACTGATGAAATCTTAGAATCAAGAAGATATTATATTCGTTAATCAAAATAAAATACAAAATAGTTATTTTTGTGTTATAAAAATTTTATGAAACGAGTTATTTTATATTAATTTAAATTTTATGAAATTGTATGCACATAACTACAGAATTAAAATATCTTGTGTAAACAGTGATGTTATAAGTGCAACACATTATCAATGAAATATAAAAGTACATCTTCACAAACATTATAATTAAGCTTATTTGCACATGTCAATTTAGCAAAAATATCCTTTGTTCAAAGTTAATCTTACGTTACAAATTATGGATAAAGACGGCTTTTTTCATTATTGACATATATTTACATCTGTTAAGTTGAATAAATTAATGTTAAATTTAACATTAATTTTAAAACAATAAAGGTTAATAATAACCAAAATTTGTTAAAACATTAATGTTAAAACAATAAAGGTTAATAATAACCAAAATGTCAATAAAATAGAAATAAAATAATATAATGTTTTGTGAACCAATTGGGAAATATTTGATTCTACAAAAATTAGATATCCATATCAACTTTTTTATAATACAGTCTCTTTAAGGGAATTATAATTAAATTAAGCCGAATTGCAGTTTAGTTGCAAAATGATACAGCAGAGCACCCAGTGTATCATTTTGCAATTAAACTGCAATTAATAATTATTTTAGTGCCACCAGCTATTGGATTAATTATTGTTTATTTAAATTTTAATTAAGATGGTCCTATTATTTTTTGACTAATTTTCCAAAATAAAAATTTCCTCCAGGCCATGGTATATTTTTATTTCATTAAAATTAGTCAAAAATTAAAGCTCAATTATTAAATAATACAAGGTGCCACTTTAAAATCTAAATTTCAATAATTAATAACTAATCCAATAAATAGTGATACTATAACAAATTATTAAAATTATTATTAATTGCAGTTTAATTCCAAAATGGTACACTAGAAATCATTTAGTTTGATTAGTAGTACATGTTAATCTTTTATTAAGAAATGTTTATATATTTAAATAAACATTTCTTAACAATTGCATTATAATGCAATTTCTTAAGAATTGCATTATATCTTAATATAATGCAATTCTTATATTCATTTAAAATCCTTTTATCTAACATATAGGTTTCCCAATCAGTACATTATAGCAAGGAATTACAGTAGATCCCTGTCTTATGTAGTTAATTCATCCAAAAAATTTCTGCATAAACTGAAAACTGCATAAGTCCAATAATGCTTAAATTTGATATATGTGAATAGCAAATGGAATGGTCAAATGAAATTTATGTGCCTACTTTAAATAAAGTAGAGTCTGCCTAATCTGACACACATGGTTCTGGGGCTTGTTGGATTTCAGAGATTTGTCAGATTATTGAATGTTCAATGAAAAAATGGAATTACACAAACAAATATGCTCAGTTTATTAAGACTTGCCTGTCATTATTCTTGCTGTTCAAACCTTTCACAAACCCCTCAATTTTATCCTGATTTTTTTAATATCATAAATGGTGGCTCGTCCAATACCATAAAATCCCAATTTTTTTAATGTCATAAATGGTGGCTTGTCCAATACCATAAAACGAAGCCAAATCACTAAAATTTTCTCCCAAGTCAAGTTTCTTAATTATTTCTGCCTTTTTGACCACTGTCAATGCTCTTGTTTCTGTTTTTCACTTTTTCCAATTTGTGACATTATGTAAAGATAAATAATAAACACTGATACAGTAAAAACATTATTTTACCATAAACAGTGTACTGAACTTAAAAAATAGTCCGACTATAATGCCTTCACAATGAATGAATAGCTACTAACAATTTGTTTACGTCAGTTCTCTCTCTCGCACATGGACAAGTTGTGACATGAAAATTTCATGTGGGTGGCAGAATGGTTCTCAGAGTATCAATGTAAAGATAAATAATAAACACTGATACAGTAAAAACATTATTTTACCATAAACAGTGTAAAAAACACACTTAAAAACAAACAAACAACGTGAACTTAAAAAATAGTTCGACTGTAATGCCTTCACAACGAATGAATAGCTACTAACAATTTGTTTACGTCAGTTCTCTATCTCGCACATGGACAAGTTGTGACATGAAAATTTCATGTGGGTGGCAGGATGGTTCTCAGAGTATCGGATTATTGGAAGTGTCAGACTGGTGAAGTTTCGAACTACAAAGACTCAATTGTATAGATAAGGCAATTTAAGGCCATAAATGATAATTTTACAAAAATGAAAATTTGTTTAATGAATTTTTCATTTATGTTTTATGCAAACTTAAGAAAAATAAAAAGATTTATGCATCAGTGTATTTCTGAAAACTGCATAAGTCAAAGACTTATTGTATTGTAGATCAGCAGTCTCAAATTCATTCTCTTCAAAGAGTAATTCTGACATCCTTCTGTAATTTTTAATATTCTTTTAAAATTACAGAAATATCTCACATAGTTTGGTTAATATGTTCTAAAAATATCATATTATTTTACTAATTGAAACTCAAGTATATACCAAGCCTAAATTTTAAGAGTAAGAATAAGTTAGAATGTTATGGCATTTATTGAAATAAACAGCTAATTTTTTTTATAATTTTAAAACTTAGAAAATAAATACAACATTTAGCTAAAATGAAAATTCACTGATTATGCATGTGTTATGAAACAATGAAATTTGAGATATATAAAGCTAGGCAACAGAAAGCAAGATACCATCATGTCACATCACATTCACATGCATTTCTCTACAGCTGGCAATTTACATTCTTACTAAATGTAACTCCTCAACAAATGATATCTTTACCAAATCATACAGCTATATATATATAACTGAGAAATAGCACCAATTCAATCCTTAGTTCTTTATTAAAGTTTGTATTGTATATCATCAATTGATGTACACTAATTTCATCATGGTGAAGATATATTAATTATATTTTTACAATGCAATTTTATTGAATTCAAATTTGGAAGAATATATATGTCCATTACTGATTTTTTGGCATCTTTCCTTCCAGAACATTGTCAGATTAGCTGCATTACTAGACCAACAAAAGTCAGATAATACAAGGGAAGGCAAAAAGTTCTTACTCTTACCATGTTATGTGTGTGTTATAGATCTATAATTGCAAACATTGATAGGTAAGTTACTACATTACTAATATGCATGCCTTGTTTTGTTTTGGCAGGTCCTGTTTAACTAGAGAATTATGATAATAGAAGGTGTCATGCTGGACAAAATTGAATAATGAGCCATGATATGGTTCCTTCATCTTCAAAGGAAAACTGAACAAACAATATATGAAGAAATGTCAGAAGTATATGGTGAGGAATGTTCATCATATGAGATAGTGAAATAATGGAAACATGAATTCAATTATGGTTGCACCAGCCCATAGGCTGACCCAAGAGGAGGTCATCCAGCAAGCTTATATTGTCTGTGTTTTGAGATAGCAAAGGTGTCCATGTAAACAAATTACTTACAGAAAGGGTCAACAATAATGGGGCATACTAAAGGAACTTGTTACAAAAGTTATGGGTATCAAAGAAAAAAAGATGTGGTTTGGTGCCAAAAGGTGTGTTGCTGGCAGCTGACAATGCACCTGAACACCAAGCTGCAGAAACTGTCATTTTTCTGCATAAATATGGCTATGAAACCTTGCCCCATTCCCCATATTCTCCCAACCTGATACTTTCCACTTCTTCCTGTTTCAAAATATGAAATATGAAAATATGAAAAATGGGATGTTTGAGAGAAAGAAGTTTCTTTGCTGATAAAGATGTCATTACTGCTGTGGGGAGATGGTTTTCCTCCAAATCTGCTAATTTCTACATAGATGAATTAAACAACTATTCAACAGATATGAGAAGTGTGTGACCCTAGGAGATAGTTATGTAAAGAAGGAAAAATTGGTGGACCACATTTCAAATCCCTAGCACATCCATGTCATAATGAGGGTAAGAACTTTTTGGCCTCTCCTTGTAATAATTCATCAATACACCTATGAAATATTTCAACAATATCACCACTAATTATACTCCTCCCATATTTCTAAAGCACTGTGGATTGCTAGAAACTTGAATAAATACAATAAAAATTTGATAACAAACATTTATAACAAGCATCACTAGTTTGGATAAAATTACTATTTATAGATATTATTTGTTATACCCAAGAATGTAAAAAATGAACATATGCTTAGAAATAATTTTATAGAAATGCTTAACAACTCCGGCGTTTTCGGTAGCATATTATATATGTTACAGGTAACTCAAATTCAGGAAATACTAGAATTTCCTAGTCAAAACAAGAACGTCCTAATGCTTGTCGGAAATACTAGAATTTCCTAGTCAAAATGAGAATGTCCTAACGCTTGTCAGACGTTCTAGTATTTTCTAAGCCAAACTCGAAATACTGAACATTTCTTATTAAAAGTCCGGAATTTCTAGTTTTTCCTAGTCAAAATCTGAAGTGCACAGTTAAAACAAAAGTCTTCATTTCTCATGTATTCTCTCTCAGAATTTTGTATTTTCCAGCAAAAATCTTTTTCTTTAGAGAATATCTGCCAGGAAAACAAATTTCATTGAGGAAGGCTGCAATCTGCCCCATTTAAAGTACTAAAATATAGGGCTAAATCCACTTTCAATGCACGAAGCATTATTATCTAAATTATGTTTGTGCAAAAAGAATAATATTTTGTGTAATTCTAAATGCCACAAAAATAAATAAGAGCTACCTAGTTGTGTTTTTTATTTTTGTATTTATGGTAATATCGTGAGTACAAAATTTGTTGATTAGTTGATTATAAACATTATTATAATGAACATAGTGCATATTTTTATTATTTGGCAGGAAATAACAATTTCATTGTTATTTTCTGTAGAGAAAATGAAATAAAACAAATTGAAAACAGCTAACTCTCATTCATTATTACATGGTTGAAGTTAAAGAACTGAAATTGCCAATTTTTTTTATTTTTATGGACAAATATTTTAATATTTTTGTTAGTCAAAGTTCAACATAAAATACAAATAAAAAATTTTACCTAGTTGTATTTTCAACTTTTAAAATTTTTTAATTCAGAATTTAATTTCAGAATTTTTTAATTTAGAATAGAACACCTAGGTGTTCTATTTTAAATGCTGAAGATGGTTGTGTAGCAACCAAAACTGTTTCATTAAAAAGTTTTTAGTTATTAATTTTCAACTGCAGTTTAAGGCTGTTAATTTAAAGGTATATTATTAAAAAGCAGTTAGTTAAAATAGTTGTTTATGAAATAGTATGTTTATAAGTACAAAAATTATAACTTTGAGGGTTATCTACAGTTTTAATGATGTTTTATGAATCTTAACATAGATGAGGAATCTTTGACTAGAGAGAGATGAGATAATAATCTTTTAAGAATGAAGGTAGTGCTAGAGATTTTATCAGGATAGAACCTGATGAAATACTATATAATATGAAACTTATAATAACTTTCATTTTTAAAACAATATTTTTCTTTTAATATCCTGAATGCACATTGTATGATTTGATTCCAACCATTTATTGACAACTTTAATAACTAGAAAATCCTTTTTTATCTCTACATAAACATCATTTTCTGGATAAGGAGTTGCTATTTGTCAGTATATGTATTCTATTGGAGTGTTTTGTTGTCATAAAATAAGCTCTACGCTTGAAATTAATCTATGAGATTTTTGATTGTTTTTTGGGTACAGAGTTAAGTCCTTTTTCAACTAGATATTTTATATAGGTTATATTCACAGCTTTCATTCTAGAATATATGTAACAGATTATATAACATCAACTTTCATTCAAGGATACAAAATTCTTGAAAGAATTCTATATTCTAAAATAAAAGCTAAGGATGACTTTATACAAGCCAAAAATATTTCTTGTAAAAGAAAAATAATTACAGTAGTTCTATCATTATGGAGATAATTTTTTTAATCATATATTTTATTGTTTAATAAATAGTTTATCTATAATTTTAGATATTTATTTAATATTTCTAATTATAATAAACTTTTCATTTAAGAATACAAAATATTTTATTTATTTAAACATAAAATTAAATTTTGTTAAAAACTTTTTTAAAATACTGTATTTGAATTTGAACTAATGCTATTGGAGAAAATTGAAAGGAACAAAAGCCAAAAATACATTTCAATTTGAATTTGGAAATGGATGAATGAGTTTCTGTATTTGATAAATATGTTTCAGAGAGGAGGTCACATAAAACATGAGCTCACAGAACAGCAAATGTTGAACTTAAAGTTGCCATTATTAAGTTTTGGAAGCATATTAAAAATGAGAATCTGTCAAAAAGTATTAGGATGACTGTAAATGTGTATGTACTGGTCCAGAACACTAATGCAAGGGAATAAGTCTTAAGTATGAAAAGCATATATAATGTCTGAGTGCAGTGCGAATGAAATAATTGAGACATTGGTTGGAGTGATGTATTCAATTATTCTTCAAATGACAATGTACAAAATACGTATGATGATTCAGTATTAAATAATTTTTGAAATATTTTATTGGCATTTATATTTAGAATTTTGATTCTTGCTTTCTTTTTCTGTATTAGAAAGTCCTGTACTGGCAGACATAAATCTTAAGTGTAAAATCTCAAATCTGTCAGATACACTATTATTTTGATAAAATTGGGAAATTTATACAACGACAGGCATTGAAAAAACAATAACAATATTAAATCAACTGCAGTTAGAGAGCTTAAATTAATATGAACTGAATTTATATAATTAAATTTCTTTGCAAAAGAAAATTAATAACTTTTGCATTATTAAATGAAAAGTACTAATTTGAATTAACTTAATTATAGATAAATTTTAATTCTCACCTTCATAACTGTAATAGCATAATAAAACATTTTATCTTTTACTGTAATTTCATAAGGAGTTTCTAGATTTGGAGGAGGATGACTTCCAAATGTCATAATACCAGTTTCAGGCTGACTGACTCTAGGAACTTTTCTACTTGGATCTCCACTTCCAGCATCATATACATTCTGAGGAACAGCTTTAACTTCTACCTATTATATTAAAGATTTATCTTATATTATAATTAAAGATTTTTAAAAATAATTAAATCAAATAAAAAATAGCATACTAGATAAAAATTATTCTATATAGCAAAAATATTTTAATCATTTTGCTTTAAAAACAAATTAATTCAGAAAATATATGCAGTATCCATTTTTTCTTTATTATTATTTTAACATATTAAAACAGAATTGATTCAGTTATAAAAATAAAAAAAAAACACTAGCTCATACAGATCATATGTACAAAATAAATCGAAACTGTGTAGGTAGGTCCTTGATTTACATGATTTCAATTTATATGTAATTTTGGGATGTATTTTATTCAATAAATATTGAGAGATATATAGATGCATATGTGTGTCTATTTTCATTGAATCTCCATAAAACGTAAATAAAAAATTCATTAAACAAGTTACCTTTTTTGTAAAAATATCTCTTATGGACTTAAATTTTCTTATCTATGCTTAAAATATGTTCGTAAATTTCATTTAGCTATTTCATTTTTTTTTTATTTAGATAGAAATTTTTTGGATGAATTAACCACATAAATCAGGAACTTACAGTACTTTATTACAGCATATTGAGGCCATTTATATTACTGATGACAAGTAAAAGCCTAACAGTATTTTAATAATGCATTTATAATTTGTATAAATTAATTCATTCTTTTATCATTTTATAAATATACTATAAATATTTATATATATTGATGTGTGAGGAAGTTGACTTTGACCTGTCCTATTTTTATTTTATTATGCACTCTATTATTTATCGTTATTTTCCTATAATCTAACATATTATATTTTAGTTTAAAAGTTAACTTACTTCCACCTTCTCCATCATAGTTGGCAATCACGTGATACGGAATCGGAACCGTCCTCCAGAAGAGCTATCCCAAGTAATGATCATCATCTAATCTAACTAATTTACAACTGAACTGATATGTGAAAATAAGAATCGTTTTGTTCGATATATAAATTAATTGTAAAGATGATGACATGAATGAAATTCCTCTGTAAGCTAATATTTTAAACTTGTTACATATAAGTATGTAAATGAAGCTACACGGGACTGTACGTCACTCTTGTTACGTATAAGTATGTAAATGAAGCAACACGGGACTGTACGTCACTAGTATGTAAATGAAGCAACACGGGACTGTATGTCACTCGAGTATAAAAGATTGACGCAGTCGACAAGCCGATTAGAGGTGTTGAATCCAGACGTAAAATTGGCGAGTGACATTTGAGTTCTTGTAGAGATTGACAATTATTTGAAGTTTGTATCGGAGGTGGAGGTAGTAGAATTTTGTAGTATTTAAGGTTCTCCTTTTTTTGTGAATAATTGGATTGTCGATATTCGGGTTAGATTAAACAAGTTCTGTTGATTATTTGATTGTTGCTTTATTAGAGTTTCAATAAAGCATTTATTAACACTTTCGTAAGTGTTTTTGAGTCTAATAAATTTTATATTTTACATTATATAACTTGTTTGAGATTTTCTTCAATTTTTTAGCATAAGTTTCTAACATCGTTTTGTTCGTTCTACTTCTACTCAAGCCCCGACTGCAATCCCCTCGACTATTACGTGTAGGGGCGTTGTCGAATCAGAGGTCAATGAAAACCACTGTAACAGCAAAGACTTCACCTAATTGGTACTTTTAGTTATAAGTTCCGATTTCCGTTTTCGTTTCGTCGATTAGACGTTACGTTATTGTTAGATTGTTTTGTAGTTAATTATAGAAAAAGACCTGAGCTCAGGCCGAACTCTGGATTGCAGAGTCGCTAGCCGTTAGGTAGTTATAATTAGTAGTATTGACACTCGTTCTAATCCGCAACTTTGCAGATGCAAGTATTATCCAACTATGTAAAATATTTTCGAATATATTTTGTTCTTTTTCAAGATATAGAGCATATATATTTATTACAGAATCCCTCAATTTACAAACTCTTGGATTAGGAGTTTTCAATTTAACAATTATTACACATATATATCATTATTTTGTTTTGTGAAGAAACTATTCCATCATTAATCAATTAATTACTGTAATTTTTTTAAATGATGATTTTCAATAATTTTTCTTGCTTATTTTCTTCATTGACTGTATCAAATATATCAAATTTACTGTGTGTACTATTGATTTTAAGATAAAATTTACTTCTAATTTTCACTAAAGAATGCAGTACTGAATCCAGCACTTAGCATAAACTGATAATATGAGTATCCATAAGATACTGTGAAGAAGTTAACTCTGACCTATCCTGTTTATCATTTCATTATGCTCTTTTATTATTTATCACCATTTTCAGTATTATTTAATGCATTATATTTTAGTTTAAGAGTTAACTCACTTTTCACAATCTCCGTCTCAGTAGTTAGCAATCGTGTTATGGACAGGGAATCCATCTTCAAAACGAACTCTCTTGGCTAGTGACATCATTTTCAGTATTATTTAATGTATTATATTTTAGTTTAAGAGTTAACTCACTTTTCACAATCTCCATCTCAGTAGTTAGCAATCATGTGTTATGGAACAGGGAATCCATCTTCAAAACGAACTCTCTTGGCTAGTGACGTCACCTAATCTAAATAAGTTTACCACTGAGCCAATGTGAGAGTATAAGAATGATCTTTTATTGATGTTTTGTTCGGTGCATAATTAATTTGTAAAAAGGATGACATGAATTGATTTACTCTGTAAACTAATAAATACCGACTGTACATCACAGTATAAAAACCTATGTATCCAACGACAGAGAGGTGTGCATTAGAGTTTCTTTCCCGGGAAGTTGTAAGATTTTCACACTTTTTGTATTCCCAGGAATTATAGTTGGTTCCCATGAATTCCCAGGAACTACCACGCAGATAGAAAAAATTATAAAATACAATTAAATATGATCCTGAATACTGTACGAAAGTTATTTATCAAAGAATTTGATAATTGGCAATATGGAAAAGCATATGGGCATGATTTACTAAGAGTTGCACTCACATCTGATCACGGATTATACTTAATTGATCTGTGAGTCTGATCACGGATTATACCTAATTGATCTGTGAGTGTGACACGTGTTGACATCTTTAGATTATATCTAATTGATCTATGAGTATGATACGTGTTGGCAACTTGTTTAGTTTGTTTACTTCTTTTCCTTCTTATGAAGCCAACATAAAATTTGCATTATTTTAAATTATTATTAAAATGTTTAATAAGTAATTCAAAAAGTGATTATGAATTACCCACTTAACTTGTGAAGAAGAGCATAGGAAATTTGGAAGAGAAACCAATGATGTTAAATGTAAAATTAGAAAAACAATCCACTCAAAGACAAAGGTCCTATGTTGTTCAACTAGCCTGAGTTTTAGCTTGAGCAAGTTTTGATTCAAGAATTACAGTTATTTGACTCAACAGGAAATTGATCATCAAGTATTATAAAACTGGGCCAGGCTTTGAAAACAATTCTTCTATCATCAATTGAAACAGAAAGAGCATTTTTTGCTGTTGGTTTGTTTATTAACAAAGCTAAGAACTAGGTTGAGTGATAAGAGCATTGATTGCTTATGTTTCCTCAAATCATACATTAAGAATAAGTGAATGCTAGTTTGTTTATTAACAAAGCTAAGAACTAGGCTGAGCGATAAGAGTGCTTATGTTTCCTCAAATCATACTTTAAGAATGAGTGATGAATATTTTTTATTTGTATTTTGTAGTTCGAATTGTAAATTAGTTATATATAATGGAATATAAATTTTGGAATTTATTAATATCCTTCTTTTGTGTATTTGTTATTGTTATTAATTATAAATAACCACTTTTTTAGATTTTATTAAATTTTAATGCATTCTCAGGATTCCCGGGAATAGATTTTATATTCCCAGGAATGAAAAAAGGCCGGGAAATCAGAAACTCTAGTGTGCATATTGAAGTGGAACTGGCTAAGTGACAATTTGAATTGCCTGTAAAGATCTCTAATGATTTAAAGCTTGTATCGATAGTGGAGATATTAGTATTAATTAGTATTTAAGGATATAGTTATTGTGAATAATTTGATTTTTGGATATTTGAATTTGGAATAAATAAGTTTTGTTGATAATTTGAATTGTACTTTATTATTGTTTAAATAAAGCTCTATTTACACTTTTGTAAATGTTTTGAGTCCAATAAATTTATATTTTGTTATTTAAACTTTATTTTGAGAAGTTATTCTATTTATTAGTATAAGTTTCTAACTTCGTTTTTGTCATTTAGATCTAATACTTATTATAAATATTACAGCACAAATTATAAGTGGAAATGTTCTTTATTATAACTGAAGATCTTTCAGCTTCAGTAAGCCATCATCAGCATAATACATAAACAAATAAAATAAAATATTCGAATGTTATACAAACTCAAAAAACTGAAAAAGAATACATTTAGAATATCTTTAAAA
>AYEL01079689.1:0-12931 GCA_000484575.1 Olivierus martensii | reverse complement strand
GTAATTTGTTAATTGACATCATAAAAGGAGACGAAGCTTTGTTAGTAAGACTGGTCTATGCTTACAACTTGCATTAATCGAATATTTGCTTGCACTAACTGAAAAACGGTATCATTTTTATAAGTCGCACTAATCAAAATCACATTATTTGAACTCGCACTTATCGAGGCCTACCTGTACTGTATAAATGCAAGTTTGATTCAGCGGCATAATGTGCTCGATCACAACAAGTAAAGTAAAATTTTACTCCGAAGTGAGATTGATATTGGTGTATGACATCATCATTAAGATGACGTAGCTTCAGAAAATATCAAGTTAACAAATAGTAATAAATTTTTATAATTTACATAAAAATATTTTCTTTTTATTGTTGTTATTGAATAACTATTTTCTTTTCTAAAAAAGTTCATATTACCACAGTAAAAATTCCATTAGAATATGTCAACGTCACACGACTCCCAAGAGACTGTTCAAAGTTTCGTTTTCTCTACAGTTGAGTTCAGTTCGTATTCAATCAAATCTTTTATCGTATTTTAAAATGAGTGGTCACCCAAATGATGATGTCATACACCGTTAGGATGACGTGTGCAACGTGATTTTTAGATGTTGAGCATGCGATTTCGAAGTTTTGATTTTGCTTACAATGAACTTTTTTTGACAGAGATTTTAAATAATATATTTTTTCGTTATTTTAAACATTATTTCAGTTATTTTTTAATCTACTCTAAATAAATCATCAATGAGTTAAATATAATAAGTATTTATCGATTACTAGCGAATGAATTATTTTAATCTACTTTAGTTAAATATAATAAGCATTTATCAATTACTAGCGAATGGATTAACATTCTTAATTAATAATAATGAAAAATAAATATATTTTTTTACTCAGATACAAATCCTAGGTAAGATTCTTGATTGATTGTCGAGTTTTCGCATTGCATCGTAACGGGTAGCGGGGCGTCGCCTAACTGATTACAGTATATAGACACAGGTTGGAGTCGGTGGCGCGACACGCTCAATCACATCGGGGTATGATAAAATTTTACCTGGTATCGTATTAAATGAATTATTGCAAAATTTCCTTTTTGGTTTTCGGGAGATACGTTCAATAAGTTATGGCTTTGATTATTACTACAATTTCTCCGGCCAAAAAAAAGTTGATTTGTTTGGTCCGTGTATAACGGGTGGGCAATTATTTTCTGCCGCGGGCCAGATAAACAATCTTTAGGATGAAGCGGGCCGTATAAAAATTGAAAAGTACTTAAGGGCGAATTTAACCTTACGGCGCCGTAATTATGTAATTACTAATTATTATTATTATGTAATGAAATTATTAATAGATTACCTAATGTTAATTAAAGCCGCGTGGTAAAGCTTTGACTTACCACTTTTCTTTAAAAACATAAGTATTTTATCAAGCTGATTGATGGCTAACAATCTATTACATCAGAATGTTACAAAATATTAGATACCTATGTAATTAATTTTCTAAAAACAAATTTACAATTTAATGTGAATGGTGAAATTTACTATGTTCATGGTTAATTATATCATCAAAATTTGGAGTAACTCGGTAGTGTACGTGTACACTAGCGAAAGTATCCATTATTTTACACTACAGAGTATCCATTATTTTATTTTTTTTCGAGTAGAATTTCACAAATGTGGGCCCTGAACCTGTAATGTGTTCTAATTTATGCGGCGGGCCGTATAAGATGTCTTCGCGGGCCGGATCCGGCCTGGGGGCCGCCTTTTGCCCACCCCTGGTGTATAAGCTGATCCCCCACTTCAGAAATTTTTTTTTGAGAAAAAACCTGGCTTTTACATGAGTATATATGGTAATTTATTTCAAAATAACGGAGTGCTTTTGGTCTAACAGCTAGACCATCATCAGCGTATACAATAACTCAAAAAGAACATTAAGTAGTATTAAAGTCACTATTGCCATTAGTGCTCTTTATTTGTTATTGTGTTAGTGTTGCAGGCAGTTGATATGTTGTATATTATTTGAATGAATCAGTCTATATTCTGCTAAGCTTTGCATAGAGAGTTCATGGCTAGAGCATTAACCTAGTTGGAATCAAACAAAAATCATTGATACTCCATACTGTGTTTCTGCGAACTTTTTGGAAAAACTTTATTATTAAGAAACAACATAACAATGAAGTTATTTATGTTAGGGATATTGAAACACTAAAAGAACAATTCAAGATCCTTATCCAGCATGGACATTTATGAATTTTTTATTATTTTATTTTAAAAATTTACTGTTATTTATATCTGTTAATATTTAGTTTGTTGTTGCATATGTATATTTATTGTAATTTTTTATTTTTATTTTGTAATTATTATGCTATTTCATGTAATGAAATATAAATCAAATTTCATATTCTGTTCTTTTATTTTGCTGTGTAACTGAAAAGAGATTTTTAGCAAAGTACTTTTAAATATACTACTGCTTTTGCTGCTTCTACTTGTATAATCTAATATAATATCAAATAAGCACTTTTTGCACTGAGAATTACTTTATTTAAGAGTAACAAATGTTTTTGGCATTTAGCCATCATCAGGTTACATATGGAAATAGAACAAGTTTAAAGTTTAACAGAATGGAATACTGTAAATAAAATAACGTGGGTTGCTATGGTTACAAACTCAAAACTTCATAACTAAATTAATACTATAAATTGTAGAGGATTTGAGTAACTAGTATATAAATAATCATGGAGTAAAGTTACAGATAAACACAAAGTAGTAATAGTGCATAATAAAATGTCTTTATTATTGTATTATTATACTAACCAGTAAGGAGGAGTGGTTTCCTCAGTTGTATGTTGATTCAACTGCATAGGTCCAAGCCTAAGGTAATTCTAAAGGTCTATCATTCAGTAATCTTTTATTTTTTCATCTCTGCATGATTTCTAAGGTCTCTATAATTTAGGCCTGTCTTGGTGCCTTAATTGGTTTTACGATTCTCACATCTTCCCATCCTCTCTTGAGGTCATTGTTTTATGATTCTATCGCTAATGCACTAGTTAACTTTCCTTTCTTTATATCCCGCTTATGTTCTTCTATTCATTGGGAGAGGTTTCTTTTAGTTACACCTACATATGATACTGCTTGTCTGGTTTTCATATTCTCTACAGGGATCCTGCATACTACTTGTTTCTCCAAGTCTTCTAAAGGGTCTTTTTTATTTCTTAGGAGGTTAAAGATAGTAGTACCTCTCTGTATTGCTAATTTCTTTTTCTGTCTTTTCTCTATCTTGTCTACTATATTAAATCCTTTCAGATTGTATGGTATAGGTAGGTATCCTTGCAGAGTCGCGAATTTGAACGAATGCAATACTATTAATTATAACTAAACCTAATGGTTAGCGACTCTGCAAATTCCAGAATTCTGTCTGAACTCAGGTCTTGTAAAGTTCTAACTTAAAACTAATTAATTACAAAACAGTCTAACACAATGTAACGTCTGACGAAACAAAATCAGAACTTATAACTAAAAGTGCCGATTAAGTGTTAGAAGTTAAATGAACAAACGATGTTAGAACTTGCATGTAAATTAACGTTGTGTTCACAATGAATACAAAAACTTTTATATGCTGAAATGTTCATGTTGTTGTTAAATTCGTAATTATAAATAACAACTAACAGAATCAATTAAAGATATGAAAAGTAACAAACACAATCTAAATGACTGAGTGAATGACAGCTTTCAAAGTAAAATCTTACCCTTTGTTGTGCATTTAATAACACTCAGTCATTCCACATTTCTCTCAATGACTGCTCTGATATATTTGCTCACATATTCTCCAAAATAGAATAGCTTATTTCTCCAATTCACTTATCAAAGCTTATATTTGTTGCAGTTGTGTAATTATATAAATAATCACGACTGTTTACCGCCATTTTCTTTGAATACTGAGTTTGCGCATTGCCGGTGAAATGCAATGTAACGAGTAGTTTCATTGGTTGGAATGAGATTGACGTTATGTATACGTGTATTCTAAGCATCATGGGAAAATTATGACGTTTCCTGAGAGAGAATGACTGGAGCATCGCTTAAAACATAATAATCTCTCTATTGTCTCTGTGGAAAGATTGTCTTTCCACAGAGACGAAAAATCGTCTCTGTGGAGAGACTGAGATCAGCATAGACCCCCAGGTCTCATATAACATGGTTTCACACAAAACCGTGTTTTTAGGAACCTATCTACCATGTTATAGGAGGGATACCTATAATTTCAATGCAAGAATAGATGTTATTTTAATTTCATTATACACTGTCATTCTATTGGTTATATAATGCTTCTGTATATAGTTTTATTTGTTAAATGCTCCTTTACATAAATATTAAATTATTAAATGAAATTTAATAAATAAATATTGATTATTCTATAATGATCAATTTTATAGTATATAATAAATGCATATTGAGAAGAGAATAAAATTTTATTTTTATTAACTGTTATAAATATAAAAAATTTTATAATATAGTTCAGTCATTTTCCTTTATACATACATTTATTTCATATTAATTTTTAACTCTTGATTGACTAATAAAATATGAAATTATGATTGTCATAATTAAAATTATTTTAATTTCTAGGTTTTTCTCATAATCGAATCAGTGTCAGTCCCAGTAATCATCGGCCTAGACAAGGATCTGTTGCCAGTGATTTACAATCTATTAGCTCAAATCTCACAACAATGACACTTACAGCAGATGCTGGAATTCCAACAACTAGTTTGACTCCACAACAATTAGGAGTAATGGGTAAATTTTATAAATCATTATTTATTATTTTATTCACATTTATTATTACTTTTTTAATTGATGTCCTTAAATTTCTTTATTGGCTAAACAAAAATCAGTTAGTTTGAAAAACTTATTTTATTTGAAAAGAAACCTGAATGTTTAATTATATTTATTGGATTTTTAGGAATTTGAACATTCAAACAAAATTTAGAATTATATTATTTTATAGCTTTATACTCTAAATCAAATTTTGGAAGATATTTTTTTATATTTTCAATAATTTTATATCAGAAATTTCTAAATAATTGATTAGAAAATATTTTTAGTTTAAATAAAATACATCTAATAGTTTTCTAATTTTGTTTCCTTTAATCATGCTTTATTGAATATAACTATGGAGAATATTATAGTGCACTACATAATGTGATCAAGAAATATCTATCATTTTTTGCAATTCACCCTTCTTTGCTACATTTCTGCTCACCTTCTTTTCAAATATGTTTTTTTCTGTGTGTTGACTGACTCTTGTCTGTCCTTCCTTCTCAGAGAATGAACTTATCTGTTGTTTATTATTTGTTAAGAAGCAATTATAATATATTATTGTTTGGCAAAAGACAATCTTGTTTCATCATTGTTCAATGAAATCGATCCTTCAACTTCTCCAAACATCTCCAATTTTTATCAAAAATTAATTTTAATAATAATAAAATTCTACCAATTAAAATATATATAAAATTATTTTATTAAAATTCATTGGATTCCACAGTGGAAAGGTTAATTTGAACATGTATCTAATATTTAATTTAAAATTTGTTTCATTTTGAACTGAATTTATAGATATAATCTAATGATAGTTAAAAATGAATATCCAAAATATTGTATTTTATGAACATTTTTAACTGCTGAATTTGTGCTGTTATTTTTTAATTTAAAAGAAAAACATATAGCAGACTGATATAGATAAATAAAAACATATACAGGGTCGTGCAGGTAAATCCGGACAAATCGCGATGTAATTAAAAATGACAAAATTGCAAGAAAAAATAAATTTATTATAAAGAAAACTAGATAAAAACATATTTACATTATTTACAATTGCAGTTACTCTATGTAGCCGCCATCTGATGCTACAACTTTTTCCAGGCGGGTCCGGAAACTCTGACATGCACGCTTCACTCCTCTCGGTCTAACGAGGTCATGACCTCGACAATGGAAGCTTTCAGGGAGTCTTTGCTGTTGTGGTGGTTTTCGTTGACCTTTGATTCGACAACGCCCCTACACGTAATAGTCGAGGGGATTGCAGTCGGGGCTTGAGGGAGGCCACAACTCGGGCGACCAATGGTATGGGCGACTGCGGCGACAAATCGCCACTCGATCCAAATCGGCGACAAATCGCCACTCGATCAAATCGGCAACAAATTCGTCACTCCTCTTAGTCAGACCGCTTTCGATGTTTGACCCGGTCAGGAATAACTTCCTCCGTCTCAGACTCCCTGAACTTCTTCGCTGGGTCATAAACCTGCGTCTTTTTGTAACCGAACTACTCGATTATTTCTCGCGGCGACTTTCCGGCGCGAAGAGAATCGAGTATAGCCACTTTCCGATCGTGCTCTGCACGTGCTGATGACTTGGCGGCCATTTTGTGAATGCCTACTCTCTACCAAGGTCACTACCATGTCACGTGCAAGTATAGCCAAATTCCCGCCAAAACAGAAATAGCGAAATTCGTGCGTTAAATTTGTCCGAATTTACCTGCACGACCCTGTATAAATCTATACAATAATAAGTATTTTTGAATTTTTTTTGTACCTGTATCAGTTCAGTTCTTCCAAATATAATTTTGTTTAGATTTATGTTTCTTCTAGCTTTTTTTAGGATGTATATTTGACAATGAGATTACCATGCTTTATTTATATTTGCAGATTATTATCCTCCATTAAAAATTCCATCTTTTGATTTTCAAAATTTCCAGAATATCATATTGTTTATGAAATATTGTTTTTAAATAATTAAAAAAGTAAAAATACTTATTTATTTCTTTATTATTAAAACTATAAAAAGTGAAAGAAATTAATTCAGGAATACAAACCATCTTTATGCAACTGTTAACATCTATGTCATTATTATATAACAGATGGAAGCTTAAATATATAGGTAGCCCTTAACTTACTAGGTAATAAGTCATAAATACCCAAAATTTATGGATTTCTCACTACTAATATATACTGTAACATATATTATCTTAATAAACATAAAGTACATGAAACAACAACAACTATACACAAAAAAGGATGCTTTCTGTATATCAGACCATTAGGTCAGGGACCCAAATTCATGGAATAGCATTGAACAGTCACAGAATTTATTGATTACATCACTATTATAAGTATGAATAGTTGTAAGTTGAGGACTACCTGTATATATTTTAAAATTACCAATTTTGTTAAAATTTATTTTCATTCATATAAATCTAGTGAGAAAACTATTGAAATTAGGTAATAAAACTTAATACATAAATTTCTTATATCATTTTGAATCCTATTAGAAAATTCAATAAAAAAATTTGTAGTATATTTAACAAAATCACATTCGTGTAGGAAAAAGCATGATGCAAATTTATCTTTTTCAGATAAAGAAACTAATTGATGTCACATTTATCTAGATATTATTTAAAAATGAATTCAAAATCTATTATGCTTTGATTTAATTAAATTAAATTTAATGAAACATTTCATTAAAAAATTACTGTTTTACATTATAAAGTAAAATTTAAAAGTTATCACAAAGTAAATTTTTAAAAACTTGGTCTGTTTTCCACTTAATTTTAATAGTAGTATAAAAAAATTAATTATGTTTTAAAGATCTTATCCCAAGTTATTGGGTTGTTCAGAGAGTAATTTTGTTTTTTTCCCACAGTGGTGTTAGTTGTATTTTTACCCACCAATCTCATTCTAAGCCATATTGTTTTTGTAAATTTCAATAGCTGGCATTTCAAGGTATATTTATAAAAAATTTTTTTTTGGTTCTGTGCACTTTTATTTGTGTGTCCTATCAAAAATGGAAAATAAAATGGAGATTTTTGGTATGTTTTGCTTTTTTATTATGAAAAGTAAGAATGCTGTTCAAGCAAGAAAAAAGTTAGGTGAAATGTAGGGAGAAGATGTGTTAACAGAAAGCCAGTGCCAATATTGGTTTGCAAAATTTCATTCTGACAGTTTTGATGTTAAAGATTCACTACATGCAGGAAAGTTAGTTGTAGCTGACAATGACAAAATAAAAGTATTGATTGAAGCAAACTGCTGAATAACAACATGAGAAATTGCTACAAGATTGAATTTACTGAATTCAACTGTTCACGACCAGTTGAAACATTGATATTTCAGTTCCACATGTTCTCAAAGAAAGATTTGCTCCATTGCATAAACATTTGTGATTTGCTACTCAAATGTAAAGAAAATGATCCCTTTCTGAAGCGAATCATAACTGTTGATGAAAAATGAATTGTTTACAACAAAATTGAATACAAGCAATCATGAAGCAGAAGAAATAAACCAGCTCAAAGCACTCCGAGACCCCATATTCATAAAAAAACTGATGCTATTTGTTTGGTGAAATTTCAAGGGAATTATTGTTTTTTTTGAGCTTCTACCATACAATTCCAAATTAATTCAGAAGTGTACTGCCACAAATTGGACAAATTGATGATTCCATCAAACAGAGAAGAGGCCAGAATTGATTAACAGAAAAGGCATAGTGTTTCACCATAACAACACAAGTTGATGACTTCCAGAAGCTGTTACAGCTTGGATGGGATGTGCTACCATACCCACCATATTTGCCACTCTCCAATTATTACTTATTCCGGTCTTTACAGAATTCTTTACATGGCAAAACATATAGTTTAAATGAGGATGTCAAAATCACCTGGTTCAGTTTTTTGCAAGCAAAGATCAGAAATTCTATGAGCATGGAAATATGCTACTACCAGAAAGATGGCAACATGTACTGGACCAAAATGGTCAATATAAAATTAAAAAAATATATTTATATACAGTACTATAAAAAAATTGTTGTTCATTTTCATGAAAAAAACGAAATTACTTTCTGCACAACCCAATAAAATGTTTAAATAAAATATTTCAATAAATTTTAAAATTCTTTTAGCAAACCAATCTAATAAAAATTTAGACAGCATTTCATTAGTTTACAATAGCATATTATAATTCAGCGCTTTTCAAACTATGGGTCGTGACCCCATTTGGGGTCATAAAGCAATGAATTGCTATAAATCAGTGCTTCTCAAACTATGGGTTGCGACCCCCACTTCTCAAACTATGGGTCGTGATCCCAGGTCGCAAAGCGAAATGCTACTCAAACTATGGGTCGCGACCCTATTTGGGGTCGCGAAGCGAAATGCTGGATTTCACTTGGGTCGTGACCCATTTCGCTTCGCGGCCCAAAATGGGGTTTGCAAAAATTAAATGCAAACATTGGAATTTCAGTTTATATGTAATTTCACAAATGCCCAATATTTAACGTATGATAGCTTATGAATTTTCAGTGTAGTTGTCTCCAATATTTAACGTATGACAACATATGAATTTTCGGTGTGGTTGGTTGGCCAATATTTAACGTACGACAACATATGTATTTTCAGTGTAGTTGGCTGAATTTCACAAACGCCCAATATTTAACGTATGAATTTTCAGTGTAGTTGGTTGATTGTGTTCATTTTAATTGACAACATATGTATTTTCAATGTAGTTGCCTGATTGTGTTCATCTTAATATGTGTGTAAATAATTTATGTACTTGTATGTTTTATTTCATATTTAATACCTGGGATCTCAAAAAATCTTGTAATGAAAAATAGTGTCATGAATGAAAAAAGTTTGAAAGGCGCTGTTATAATTCATTAGTATAAATATAAATTTTCTGTAAATAGTAAAAATTATTTTAAATAAATATTGTGTTATGAATTTTAAATTTTATTTTACATTTTGAAGGAATGGAAGCTTTGGAAACTGCAATTGGTTATTGGGAAGATGCTTTACAGAGTTACAGACAACCTGATCAAAATATTTTATGTTTAACTGTAAGTTTTATAAATTGAATTCAAAATATTTTTGCTAATTTGCTTTAATAATAGAGTTGTATATACACTCACATTTTTAAGTTGAATTGAACTTTCACTAAAAAGTCTTGTCTTTAATGATATTTTTAATAATGATAAAAGTTAAATTTATGTAGATAATTCCTTCACAATACAAAGAAAAGTGTATTCTGAAGTATTTTTTTAATGTTTATAATTTTATATAAAATTTTTTAAACTTAATTTACTATTAAATTAATATATAGAAAGTAAAATTACTCCTGGTTAGTACTGTTTATATATATGAAACATTAAAATATTTTTTAAAATATTAAATATTATTTATAATAAAAAATTAATGTAAGTGGCAACATTGGCTGTCATGAAAACGTTGTGTGTGCATTTTTTGTTTACTCTCCTGAGGGAAGATATGGAGGAAGCGTTCTCCTTTCTATGTGATTGTTATTTTTATAATTATAATTGATTATTAAATATTTGTGATTCAAACTGATTTTTTTCAGTACTTTCAAATGAAAATCATCATGCCTTTTCCACTCGGTGGTGTCACATATATATATATCAATTTTTCATCAGAAATTATAAAGAATGAATATTATTGAATTCATACTTTATCATGTTTTTCAATAATTTACACTATTGATAGCAACATTGATAGTTTAATATTTAAATATGATACCATATTTATTAGCTAAATTTTGCTTCTTCATATTTTTAAAGCAAAATTTATGGATGTTTTTTAGTTTTCTTTAAATCTACAATAAAAATATGACATAAGCCAAAATATAAAATTAAACCTTTTAAAAAAATCAACATTGAAAAATAGGAAAAATTTTACATTCAGATTTCTAAACTAAAAGCTGATTACGTGATGTGATGTTTTTGCAGAATATGTCATGTTGCAATATGATTCTGATTTATTAAACTGGAGTATAATTCATAGTACATTTTTTATTGGACTGTATATTTCCATATTGAACATGTTTCTCAAGTTACAAACATTCCTACTTACAAATGTTAAATTTCATTTTCAAATTTCAGACAAGTTGATGACTCGCCAGAAGCTGTTACAGCTTGGATGGGATGTGCTACCATACCCACATGTATGGTGACTCCAAAAACTCTTTAAGAATTTTAACATGATGATAGCAGAATGCTCTAGAAATCAATATAATGCAAAATTACAGTTAGTTAATTTATTACTGCAATATTTCAAGATGGTAACAATTACACCAAAAACCCTTGCTTTATAATCAAAGTTTTTCATTCAAATCAGTGAAATAAGAAACTTCTGATTGGTACAATTGTGAATATATTACAAAATATAATATATAAATTGATTTTATGAATCTCTCTATGTTGGACACCTCTCTAAGTTGAACACATTTTGAAGGAATTAAAGGTGTCCAACATAGAGAGGTTTCACTGTATTTATACCTTTTGTAGCTCAATAAGTAAGCCTTCGAAAAGCTTTCTGTGGCAACATTTTGCTAAAAATAAAAATAATTCTGCAATTTGCATTTATTGTTCAAAATAACTAAAAAACAAATAGCAATACCACAAATTTAAGGTGTCATCTTGAAAGAAACATCCACAAGTTCTTGGAGTTCAGAAAGAATTGCAGAAGGAAAAAAATGATATCGAGACACTGACGAAGAATCATTGTCACAACCTATTCAAGTAAAACAAAGAAAAATTTAGGAGCATTGAGGAGTTCAAATCAGGTGATCAGGAGAAAATAAAGTAAATCAAGCTTTATTAAAGACAATGAACCATTGAGACTTGTGGATCGTGAAGGTTTTCAACATTTCGTAAAGACAATAGCATCTTTGTACAAAATTTCTTCTCAGCCAACGATTAAAAGACTAATTTCCGATAAATATAGTAATCTAATATTTGTTTGACTATATTTCCATAGCCAAACAGCAGCTCAAATAGAAATTTTGCTCATAAACAACCGATATATAGACATAACATATCCTATACACAATAGGAGTTACATTAGCTTGACTATGCACTTTATGGACAAGGAAAATAAAGTATGCAATGTAGAATTAAAAGTTTTTATATTAGAAGAACGGCATACTAGCGCGTATTTAGTTAATAAACTAAAGAAATTGATAAAACCCTGGGAAATTGACGAAAAATATGTCAATGGTTACTGGAAATTCACAAAAAGTGATATTTTCTAACATCGATGTTTTTGAGACCGATGTTTTCTTACATCGATGTTATCTTTCGATTGTTTTATTGATGTTAAACATCGATGATCAACAGTAGTTACAATCTTATCATTTTTACGTGCTTGCACTTTTTATTTCATAAAGATTGCAGCTATATATAAAAGTGCATTATATAAGGCAGCGCTTCTCAAACTTTATATTCATGACCCCAGTTTTCATTAGGAGATATTTCGCGACCCCAGGTATTAAATATGAAATAAAATATACAGATACATAAATCATTTACACACTTATTAAGATGAACACAATTAACCAACTACACTGAAAATTCATATGTTGTCATACGTTAAATATTGGACGTTTGTGAAATTACATATAAACTGAAATTCAAGTGTTTGAATTTAATTTTTGCGACCCCAGCATTTCGCTTCGCGACCCATAGTTTGAGAAGCGCTGATATAAGGTAAATTATCATTTGAAAAGAAAAATAACATACAACTAATTCATAAACACAAAAATTAAGTAAAATACAGTAATATGTTAAATATAACAAGATTTTATTCATTGTCACCTTCTGATATTCAACACATACAGCATACATTTGTATAAGGCCGGCAGCAAACCAATTTTTTTTATAGTGCTAATTTTGCTCGAGAAATCAAAGAATTTCACTAAGAAGACAATGACCAAGATATTTCTAGTGATAGCAGTGATATTGCTGTTAGGCCGGCCTGAAACTATACTCCGTCTCACTCTCAACTGATAGTGACGTTACGCGATCTTTGGTTGTAACTATCCGCTTCAAAAAATAAATCGCAGAATTATTTCCTTTGCAATAGGTTTTAATTTCATATCAAGTACATAGTTTTTAATAC
>AYEL01079688.1:0-113833 GCA_000484575.1 Olivierus martensii | reverse complement strand
ACAACATCAATTTCTTATTTTAAGCAGTGATAGTAGAATCTTTCCAAATGAAAAGCATTTCCTACCTTCTATCACCTCGTATTTGCTCATTCTTACATCCATATGCTAAACAATATTTATCAATAAGGCAAAAAAACAAAAAAAGCAATCACAAATAGCAAGAAATGTATTCAACTAACGATTCAACGAACGTAGACTCGGGCTTTTGTTCAAAGCGGTTTCCTTTGTTCAACAGCTTCCAGTCAGCTCAAGATCGCGTCAGAAAGATAAGGGGAAAACAATAGAATCAGGCCATCTAGTAGAAAATAGAAATCTGTGATATCAAGTCATCCGTTATCAAATTAAATTCATTCTTTTGTAAATCAAGTTCACCCATATGCAAATCAAATTCACCCTTATGAAAAACAAGTTTTTCTACAAAATTCTTTCTCCAGATTTTCGTCTTTCAATTTCTGAAATAAAAATTAATGAAAAATATTTAAAAAATTACACTTAAAACTAAAATTTTAAACCATTTAGTTTGTTTTTCTACAAAATTCTTTCTCCAGATTTTCGTCTTTCAATTTCTGAAATAAAAATTAATTAAAAATATTTAAAAAAATACACTTAAAACTAAAATTTTAAACCATTTAGTTTATCAAAATTATTCGTTGAACAATCAGTGATCTACTGTATTAAAAGTCTTCATATAGGTACAGTGTATTTTGTTCAAAATATTCATTGAATGCTTAATCAGTACAATTCTAAGGAAATTATTCTTTCCCGTAAATTGTAAGAATTCCACGCAAGGTAAATATGCTGTTATCAATCTGCCTTTCTGATAATTTGAGTTAATGATTTATTTTTATTTGATTAAGACGTTTTTGTAGTAAATTCCGAATATTTTCACAAGGTAAATATGCTGTTATCAATCTGCCTTTCTGATAATTTGAGTTAATGATTTATTTGATTAAGACGTTTTTGTAGTAAATTCCGAATATTTTTAGATCCATAAATTAATCCGAAAATGGCTACAACGATTACATCTACTGAGTCAAGTTTTGGAAGTCCTGTACCATCAGAATCATCGAGATCATTGTCAAGTTCTGTTATTTGAGCGTAATCGCCCATCCGCATATGGTCGTATCAGTTTAAATTAAAAAAATCTAATAAAATGTCATGACGATGATTAAACATTCAGTGAATCAGTTGAAATAATAGGCATTAATAAAAACACTGCGAAGTCCATTATAATTCATTTAACAAAAATGGCGGTTTTGACGATGATTAAACATTCAGTGAATCAGTTGAAATAATAGGCATTAATAAAAACACTGCAAAGTCCATTATAATTCAATTTAACAAAAATGGCGGTAAGTTAATAGGGAAAAAACGCGGTGGTAAAAGGAATGTTAAATTAAATGCAGATATTTGAGGAAATGATAGAAGAAAAGAAATCCATCAGGGCACGAGGATAATATGATGCACGGGTCTATGAGACCGATACATTATGGGTCTCATAATGAAAGATTTTAAAGTATTTTATATATATCTTTGTATTACAAAAATAAAAGTTTGAATTTAACTACAAATTTACATATGATTTTATTTTCATTACAAGTTTAAGAAAACAGTTTTTACAAGCAGTTGATTTATAAAAAGATGAATTTAATTTGCAAAAGAGTGAACTTGTTTTGCAAACAGGTGAATTTGGAGTGCAAAATCTATATACAGTCGTACCCCGTTAACACGCAGTTCAGTAATTCTCGAGTCTGCTTAATACACAGTTTTACCATGTTCATTATTAATTTGCAAAATGGTTTATCCCCTGTACATTAGTTGTTTATAATTGAATATAAAGTTTTTTCAGTACTTTTGGAGTCAAAATAATAATAGTATCTGAAATGAAAAAACTTATGTCCAAATTATGTTCATAATTCAAAGAGCATATGTATTATAAAATGCTGTTATTGTAATTTAGATTTATAACAATGATTTTATTCTATTTTAAAAGCAAATTACTCAAATATATTTACCATGATGATGATGATTTTTTTTTGTTTAGATAATATGCAATATCAAATTTATATTTCTTATTAAATAGAATAATAAATAGATAGTTTGCACTTACACTTTTTATTTATTTAAGAAGCAAGGCTATTTTTCTTTTTTTAATTCTGCCATCAAGAACAATATATTGAAAGACTATAGTAATGGATAATTCATTACTGTATTTGAATTAGTAATAAATATTTTGTATTTTATTATGGAATAATGCCATACAATATATGTTAGTTCATAAAAATAATAAGATAATGTATGCTTTCATAGTAACAGATTCCATTATAACTACATTTGGTGAAATGCTCTCTAATTGCAAAAAATAAAATAAAATTTTTTAGTTTAATGATTTTTAATGTGCCAAATTATGAAATACTAAATCATATAAAGTACTGTACTATAAAATATCTAATTATTGAAAAGTTTGGATTACATTGCTAGTGCATTTTGAGTCAAGTTTTATTTTGAAACTTAACTTAATTTGAGTTTTGAATAGTTTGAACATCTTAACCAAAACAACATAGCCAAACTTCCCCTGGCGGACAAAGTCTAAATTAAATTTTTTTAACGATTATTTTTGAATTAAGACTATGGTGTCATCATCTGTTGAGTTAATAATTAATTAAATTTATAATTTAGTATTAAGGTGATACTATTAGTAATTTAAAATGATTATACTATAATTTTTAAATTAATTTTCCCAAAATAAAATTTTTGATTATACTATAATTTTTAAATTAATTTTCCCAAATAAAATTTTGCCACCGCACCGGACTCGAACCGGGATCCTTGGGTAAACGCCCCAATGCCTTAACTTAAATTAATTTTCCCAAAATAAAATTTTGCCACCACACCGGACTCGAATCGGGATATTTGGGATAACATCCCAACACCTTAACCAGTTAGACCACAGCGACCTATGGCAGAATTACATTTTGGGAAGCTTATATATTGATCGCTACAAAGACTTTTATTGGATGAGGCCGAAACTAGCAATCCCAGGCAAGCTATCTACATAGCCACAGGCCCTCTTGGCAAATCTGGGCAGACAGACTTGGCTCAGGTCAGATAATACTCATATTAACACTAATCAAGGGATTAGCCATTTCAAATTAACCAAACAACATAGCCAAACTTCTGTGAAATGTAATTCTGCCATAAGTTGCCATGGTCTAACTGGTTAAGGTGTTGTGCGCTAACCCAAAGATCCGGATTTGAGTCCAGTGCAGTGGCAAAATTTTATTTTGGGAAAATTAATTAAAAAATTATAGTATAATCATTAATTACTAGATGGCGCCACCTTAGTACTAAATTCTAAATTTAATCAATTATTAACTCAACAGATGGTGGCACCATAGCCTTAATTCAAAATATAATCGTTAGAAAAAAAATTTAATTTAGATTTTGTCCACCAGGGGAAGTTTGGCTATGTTGTTTGGTTAATTTGAAATGGTTAATCCCCTGATTAGTGTTAATATGAGTATTAAGTTTGAGTATCTATATAGATGATAAACAATAAATTTTATATTTAATTAAAAACAGATTTTTACAAATTAAAAAACTGAAATATATGATATAATTTACTAATTCTATAGCTTATATAAAATTAATTCCAAATATTTTCATCTGAAAAATTCAAGTAGGTTAAAAAATTTTTATTATCTTAAGATTAATATTTTCACCCTTTTAGGGCTTCTCAGTTGATTACAATTTTTTTTTTAATTGCAAAAGTTTTTTTTTTTGCAATATTTTGTTGATTTTTAACAAATATTTTTGTAATCAGGTATTTCCTTAGCATAATTATGTGAACAAAGTATCATATTTCACATTCATAAATCCTTTAATAAAATCAAAATAAATTAGTTTTTCATTTTGTAGCAGAGGGATAGATATTATTAGTTAGGATGAGTGAATAGATAGGAAAAGCAAACTACAGTAATTAACATGATCTTGAAATGGTGATAAAAATACTTTATCTTGGATGGATTCCAAACTACATATTGTATTATATCAAATTTTATTTTATAATTGTATCATATTGTCTGCTATGTTTTCTTATTTATATTTTAACACCTTCCATCTGAAAATAAATTTTTATTTTTTACAGATTTTTTTTAATTGGATGTATAATATAACATGTAAATTATGATGACATCTTTATTCAATTATTCAACCAACAAATAAATTCAAACAATAACAAAATAATTTATTTTTGTCTCATACAAGATGAAGAAAAATTTTGTTGTAAAGTTCTGTGTACTGATAGGAGACATCAAAAATGTCAATGGACATATTGTCTAAATGGCATCTTTTTAGAGTTAGGACCCTTTAAAGCTAGTCAATCACAATCAAGCATGCGAAGCACCATTGCATGCATTGTATTGCTCTTGATTGGGATTGGTTAGCTTTAACCCCTTGAGTGCAGTCAGTGTTTCACGTCATCAGTAGCATTGTGCCAGCCGCTTTCTGTAGTTAAGCCTAGCAATATTGAGAAATTTATAAATCGTCATATCATTCTTATTTTTTGTTGAAAAATCTGAAAATTTTACAGTTTATATTTTTCTTTTTACCAATACAATAATTCTCCTATGACCTATAAATTAAATATTATTTATTTATTTATTTAAAGTATAATAATAGATTAAACACAGCTCATTAGCAAGTATGGATTTTATTCAGCATAACGTTTTCGGACTGTATTAGTCCCTCATCAGTGCTGTTAAACATTATAAAAGAACATCGACATACAAACGTTATGCTAAATAAAATCCATACTTGCGAATGAGCTGTATTTAATCTAATATCATATTAAGCAAGCAGTTTTTAGTATTTTTGAAAGTTATTTAATGTATATTCTTTGCATATATTATACCAAATTTTATTCTATTTTTTTTTTGTGTTGTTTTAGGCATTCGCTTAAATTATTACATCTGTTTGATATAAGCTATGAATGATGTATTTCTGTCCATATTTCAATGAAAAATCGTTTATTTAGTAAATTAGTAACATTATGCAAATTTTCTTAGCAAAATTGATGTATATTCTCTTATAAAAAATGCTTAAATTTATATTAAATATTATTTTTGAGCAATTTTTTACATTAAGTTATATATTTACTCAACATTTTTGCTTTATTTTGAAAAATATTTGATGTTTTTTAAGAAAAAATTCTAAAGTTAGAACAACTCTTCTCCTACAATAACAGCTATAATCTTAGCTTTTTTACCCTTATTGGTTCAGAATATACTTTATCTGCCAATAACAGACAGTATTAAGCTTAGTAGGTGGAACAGAAATTTCCTGGGAAGAAAATGACAGGAGTTCTAAGCGAGCATGCCATACCCATTTTAAAATTAAAAATAATAATAATTATAAAATGGAAAAAATTTTTTAATGGGTATTTAATAATAATAAATGTAATCTACAATATACAATAATTAAATTTCGAAAAGCATTTTTAGATTAGCACAAAATAATTTTTAAAACAACCAACTGCCATGTTAACACATCAAAAGCCCACCTCCACAGGGCATGCTTTGTTAGAATGCACGTCAAAGGCATTCTGACAAAGCATCAATCATTCATAACTTGAAAATGATGACATTTAGACTATATGTTCATTGACATTTTCAATTTGTTTCAATGCCTCCTATCAGTATGTAAAACTTTACAAACAAAGTTTTTTTCTTCACCCTGTAGAGATAGGGTTGAATGTATACATCACTATATATTATATTAATGGGGTCAGAATTTGTGATATGTGTGAATGTCAATTCTGGTTATAATATAATATAAATAAATCGTTAATTATTGTTTAATATTTTACCTTCAAATTTTTATTTTGTAATTATATAGAATTTTTTAAACAATTTCAATAAACTCTTTTATGAAACTATTTCAAAATTTATTACAGATCCACTACCAATTTTCCAGAAACTTATCATCCAGTATCTTCTTTAATCCAGACAAAATTATAAGTGCACACATGAAATTCCATGACTACTAGACTAATTGATGTGACTGTGGAGTAAAATCAATCTCTAGAGGAAACATCAAGTAATTTTGTCTTAATTGGCTATAAACTTACAAAATATATAAAAAACAATATTAAATATTGATGATATATCTTTGATACAATATTTGAAAAATTTATAATATATCACAGATTTGTTTCTTAATTACATTGTAGATACTTCAAAATCAAAAATAGTGTCAAATTAAAAATCCAAATTTTGCAATAATATGTATTCCACTTTTTATGAAATCCTATATCCTTATGATATTTTTTATTATAATTTAATGCTATAATAAAAAATATCATAAAATATTGATAAACATAGAAATAATTGCATAATTTATACAAAATTATGTCATATAAATTCTTTTTAGAATGTACACTTTTATAAATTATCTAAGTATTTATCATATTTAATCATGAAAAATTCCCTCTTACATAATTTTCCTCTCAAGATTTATAAAATAAAATTAAGAAAAAATTTCTACATTATTTTCTAATCATGATTTTTTTTTATTAAATATCTTCTAGCAAATATCAAAGTAACTTAAAAAATTACACTATTTTAAGTCTCTAGAGAAATATTACTCAAACAGTGACTTAAAAACGAAACTAATATAAAATTTCACATCTACACATGGAATGGAAATGTAACTTGTCAATATTGATCTGTAGAAGTATAGATCATTGTCCCAATTCTGCAGTTCATCACTTTACTGTATTTTTTTTTAATAGATGATTACAGTTGTCTATACTAAAAGTGATTAAAAAAATAATAATAACTGTTATACAAATAATAACAATTTTTTTCTGAGTATAAAAGGCATGTTGTGAATGTGTCCAGAGAAACTACAATATTTTCTACATATTATAATTTGCTCAAAAAAAGAAATAAAATTTTAAAAAATATCAAATGTTATTTTAAAATTGAATTTTAAAATATTTTATATAATAAACTGAAATTGTTTCATAGAAATTGTACTGTAAATCTAGACAATGCTTAGTTGTTAAAAATGTAAACAAGATAGCAGTGTTCTAGTAGAAAATATAATTGTATAAATTACTTTTATTTTAGAATTTAAATAAATGCCAATTTCTATTTTTTTTATCATTTTTCTTCTTATATTTGAGTTAATCAGATATTTTTATAAATACTGTATTAAACTTCACATAATATGCCCCTTTTATACTGCAATGTATCAAAAATAGTAGAGAACAAAAAAGAACTTAAGGAAAATGTAGCACACTGATAACAAAAATAGCTTATAGTGATCAATAAAATATGGAATTTAAAAAATACTTTTTGGATATGAATTCATCTTCAATTTCTTTGCATAATAAGCAATTAAATATAACTGTAATGTATTAAAACTATACTACAATAAATACAACTTAGAAGATGTGTATATATAGATAGATGCATATGGTATCTGGTCTGTGACTGTATAGGGTGGACATGTAAATATGACATACTTAAGATGATTTTGTGTATATGCACAAAATCGTCCTAAGTATGTCATGTTTTTTTATATTCTTGATGTATTACAAATAATTCTAGAACAACAGAAGATCGAAAAAATTTACTTTACTTTTAAAATAGTATTGAAAAAAGAAGGGAACATCAGAGTAACTTTTAGATACAAAGGAACAATATTTTATCATATCAGAAATGATAAGTGTCCCCATCAAAAACAGTTTCAATTCTGAGTATATTGCATCCAAGTTCAAGACTTTGAAAGCAACTATAAAGATTCTATATCAGTAAAACCTCCAGAAATTTTGAAACTTGCCTAAGTAAACATGAAAGGTGTATAGCATTACATAGAAATGCTACTGATTTAAGTAGATTTATCAAAAATAAAAGAGCTTAGGTAAAATGGGAGAAAGCCAAAGTTTATAAAACTGCCACAAATAGCAAAGAAGCTTTAGCAGCTGAGCAATTGAAATACAAACATCTAAAATGTGAGAATAGCATAATTAATAAAGATAATATAAATTCTCTTCCTGCTGCTGCTTGATGCATGGCCCTAATGTAATAATTAAAATACAGGGTCCTCCAAAAGAAAGGGCAATTTTGAAAGTGACACGTTGGTTGCTATGTTGGAATGGAAAAGGTTAGACCACCAGCATTGCATTCCTAACTCAATAGCAATTAGTCTTCATGGAGAATTGGACAGGAGAACAATGTGCTTTCAGTGTCAAGGATATTACAAAAATAGGGACAGTTTTGTTTAAGCCTAACAGTTGTTTTGACGTCAGTTCGGAATTCAGCACAATAATCCAGTGTCTTTAGCGCATGCAATAAAGACACAGGTTAAGAATTTTGAAAAAGCAGGTTCTGCACTATCTAAGAAGCTGCCAGGACATGTAAGAACTGTGCATACACCAGCAAACATTGTTGCAGTGAGAGAAGCCTTTGAGTGCAGCTCATGATGCTCTGCAACTCGTCATGCCATATCTGTTGGAATATCCACCACCAGTGTCAAATGCATTCTTCATGAGGAATTAAGATTTCATCCCTACAAAATGCAAGTAGTGCATGCATTAACTAAAAATGATGCTGTAAACTACCTCGGATTCTGCCAAAAATTACTGCAAATGTTAGGAAAAAATCTTGATCTCATTCACAACATGTTAATGAGTGATGAGGCTCATTTTCACCACTCAGGATATGTTAACAAGCAGAATTCCAGATACTGGTATCTGGCTAACCCCAGGGAACTTCATCAAATGCCCTTACATAGTGAAAAAGTGACAGCGTGGTGTGCTATTTCATCTTTCAGGATTATCGGTCTCTACTTTTTTGAAGATGACAATGAGAATTGTGTTACCATAAATGCTAAGCATTTTGTGCAGATGCTATACACATTTGTGACTCTACAGTTGCAACTTACCCTCAAATTAACAGAGGAACATGGTTTCAACAAGATGGGGCATAACAAAGATATCCAAGCCACATAGCAAAGATAAGCAAGTCACATAGCAAAAATATCCATGGGTGTCATCAAAAGATTGTTCCCCAATCATGCAAGACATAAGAATTTGCCTTGGCCTGCGAGATTGCTGGATATTTCAGCTTGTGACTATTTCCTTTGGGAATATTTAAAAAATAGTACTTAGTCCTCCAGCACCAAGAAATCACTGAAATAAAAAATCCAGCAAAAGATAGCACATATTCCTCTTCAAATGCTATGCAAAGTAATGGATAAGTTCCAATTGAGGTTAGAGAGAGAGAGAGAGAGAGGGCAGTCATCTATGGGACATTATCTTTAGGACTCATCATGCTATACACATGTAAAGTAAATGCTATTTAATGTTCTTATATATTCCATAAGCAACAGTTTAAAAATAAATTAAATATATGAGATATTAAGTTTTTAAAATTGCCTGTTCCTCTAGCAGACCCTGTATAATTTTTAGCTCTAATAACTCAATTATAACCTCTACTTAATAAATATAGTTTCATATATTTAGCAATGATTATTCTTTATAATTCAGTTTTTGTCTTTTAAAATATTTGATTGATTTTGTTAAATATGAAAAAAAAAAAAAACAGAGGAGTTCTTGTAATTTTAGTATTTTTAAAAATTCATAGTCTAAGATTTTTATTTACACTAGCATATTTTATTAATTTAATAATTTCAAATGTTAACTGTATTGTATCAAAATTTATTTGAATGTATACTGAAAAAGGCAAAATAAAAGTAACTGAAAAATGTTTTGGAATAAATATTATTTTCATAATTTGCCTTAAATGCTTAGATTAATTAATCAATTGATAACAACTATAACTAATAATAATATCCAGTCCTGTGTTGCTCATTTTAATCAACTTTTATTTATATTTGTTTAAGTTTTTAATGATCCATAGTGCTTTAGAAATATGAGAGGAGTAAGCATTATTTAAAATTTAACAAATAGTTTAAATAAAAATATAAAATCAGATAAATACAGTGGATTCCACTTAATTGGGACAGTAGTAGAAAAGGAATTTTCAATTTTTGATATATTTTAGGGATTTTTCGAAAGTATGGCTACACATACATACACTAATCTTGGCCAAGATGTCAAGAAAGGATTTTACACTCAAGTAAAATTGTTTGGCTGAATAAAATTAAAAGCCAGCCATTTAATACAAGCTATTATAAACTCACTGAAATAAACCAAAATCTACCATAGCGCGTCTCCTACAACAAGAAAATCAACTACATGAGGAGTGGGCATTACAGAAAGAAATTCTGGGAACATTCAAAAGAAAATGTGATGGAAAGGATCCAGAAGTCAAAGAAGCATTAGATCAATGGATTTCTATAGTTAGCGTGCGAGGCGTGAATATCAGCGGCCCAGTATTGAAGAAATTAGAGAAGATCAGAAAAAAAAAAACTAATAATTAGGTAACTATTTTAATAAATCATTAAAATAAGTACTATTATTTTTTTAACTATTATTTATTTACCTACGAATTACATATTTTAATAATAAAAGAAATCACCAAAACTGCTTCACCTTTAATATTAAAGTCTAATAAAGCACAATAAGCAGTGGCAAGTAACACATTTAATAAGACAAAAACGCTTTCTTTAAAGAACAGCGAAACTAGTAATGTGATTAATATCCAGCAAGCTGACGGACTAAGTGCAGCATGGAGATATGCTTTACGCAATAATTTATAATAATTTTTTATTTGCCTTCCCTTTGATCTATATGTATTTTCTAGTACTCCTGCCTTATCTACAAACTATTTTTAATCTCATGTTATGTATAATTATGCAGTTTATTTTTAGAATTTTGAATTTATTCTCATGTTCTATTTTTGAAATGTTAGTTTTAAATTTTAAAAAATTCCTCTGTTCTATTCTAATTCTTTGTATTCTGTTATATACAACTGATGATGGTATCACCTATACCGAAAGCATTTTGTCTTATTAAATGTGTTACTTGCCACTGCTTATTGTGCTTTATTCGGACTTTAATATTACATATTTTATTTTAGAATTTATTTTTACTTCATTTAATTAGGACAAAATGGCTTAGTCCCGACATGTCCCAATTAAGTGGAATCCACTGTATTAACTTATTCAAGAATAAAGAATTTTGTTAAAAGTTTTTTATGTAGATGATAAAATTCAAATTTATTACTTTACACATATTAAAAAATGATGCAAAACTGGCAAATTCCATACCATTAGGCTATTCATTATTTTTAGAAATGATTAAATATCAAATAACAAATATTTCATTGCTAGAGAGGTTACACATGGAATGCCAGACAGCAGGTATTAGTTTTTCCTGTTCGTTGTTTTTTTATTTAAAAGAATCAAACTATTCAGAAAATTATAATTATTTTAAATTTTATTAAAAATTCTTTAGTGTTGATATTTTAATTTTTTCATATTTTGATCTAGTATTCCAAACTGCCAAAAATTTCCAGATTAACTCCTACTTAATCTGAAGATTTTTACCTCCTAATAGAACATATTTTAACTATATTCTATTAGTAAAATAAGAGTTAATATTAAAATTTGTAAGCAGTTGATGAGATCTGAAAGGGAAAAAACATTATTGTAAGATATTAAAATTTGTTTAATTAGTTTAACTTCTTGAAGTTAATGATTGAGGTATATAAGCAGAGAAATTTTCAATTTGCAGATTTTAATTTATATGATATGCAAATATCATATAAATTAAAATCTGCAAATTAAAATTTTATAGACCATCATATAAATTATCATATATATGATAATTATGATGTAACATCAATTTTCTATGTGGTGGTCATAGAATAATGCCAATTTTAGTTAAGTATTTATTTTATAGACCATCATATAAATTATCATATATATGATAATTTATATGATGGTCTATAAAATAAATACTTAACTAAAATTGGCATTATTCTATGACCACCACATAGAAAATTGATGTTACATCATAAAATAGATTGATTGATAAAGTTTTTAGACTTCTGAAATATTTTAGAAAGGTACCAAACTTTTCTGAGAACAAACTTTCCAAATACTGTATATTGATATAGATCAATCAATTATAAGACACAGAATGTTTAATTTTATCAAAAATTGTTTTCTCTTATTTAATTTCTTTAATTAAAATATTTATCATTCCTTTTAATAAATATTTAAATTATACAGTAATAAAAATTGTTACACAGTATACAGCACTGGCGTTAGCAATTGCAGGGCCCTTTTGAGACAATTTTGGTGGGACCTCCTATAATTAAGATTATTGAATAAAAGTAGATATAAGGAATATATATTATAATGTTATATTAAAAATTGAATAATGCTAATATTTATATTTATTAACTTATATTTTATTAAAATAAAACTATATTTATAATGAAATATTTCTTAATATATTATTTCTTACTGTAAATATTAAATAAAAGTAAACTATTGGGTTGTTCGGAAGTAATTTCATTTTTTTTCATGAAAATGAACGACAATTTTTTATAGTGTATAAATATCTTAATTAATTATATATTGACCATTTTGGTCCAACACATGCTGCCGTCTTTCTGGTAGTAGCATGATTCTATGCTCATAGAATTTCTGATCTTTGCTTGCAAAAATCTGAACCAAGTGATTTTTGACATCCTCATATAAGCTAAGTGTAAAGAATTCTGTAAAGACCGGAATAAGTAATAATCAAAGGGTGCAGATATGGTGAATATGGTGGGTATGGTAGCACATCCCATCCAAACTATAACAGCTTCTGGCAAGTCATCAAACTTGTATGAAGTTTGGCGTTGTCATGGTGAAACACTAAAGTCATCAAACTTGTATGAAGTTTGGCATTGTCATGGTGAAACACTGCCTTTTCTGAATCAATTCTGGCCTCTTCTGTTTGATGGGATCATTCAATTTGTCCAATTTGTGGCAGTATACTTCCGAATTAATTGTGGAATTGTCTGGAAGAAGCTCAAAAAAAAAAATAATTCCCTTGAAATTCCACCAAACAAATAGCATCATTGTTTTGATGAATATGGGGTCTCGGAGTACTTTGAGCTGGTTCATTTCTTCTGCTCCATGATCGCTTACATTCAACTTTGTTATAAACAATCCATTTTTCATCAACAGTTATGATCCGCTTCAGAAAGGGATCATTTTCTTCACGTTTGAGCAGCAAATCACAAATGTTGATGCAATGGAGCAAATCTTTCTTTGAGAACATGTGGAACTGAAATATCAATGTTTCAACTGGTCATGAAAATTGAAGTAAAAAATTCAATCTTATAGCAATTTCTCATGTTGTTATTCAGTGGTTTGCTTTAACCAATGACTTTATTTTGGCTTCATCAGCTTCAACTGGCCTTCCAGAACATGGTGCATATTTATTATCGAAATTGTCAGAAAGAAAATTTGCAAACCAGTTTTGGCACTGGCTTTCTGTTAACACTTCTTCTTCTCCTAACGCTTCACATAACTTTTTTCTTGCTTGAACAGCATTCTTACCTTTTCAGTAATAAAAAAACAAAACATGCCGAAAATCTCCATTTTATTTTTCATTTTTAATATGATACCGAAAAAAAAAACAACTGCATAGAATAAAAAAATTTTTTTTATAAATATACCTTGAAATGTCAGCTATCAAAATATATGATGACAATATGGCTTAGAATGAAATTGGTGGGTAAAAATACTACTAACACCACTCATGGGGAAAAAACAAAATTACTTTCCGAACAACCCAATATAAGTCAAATAAGTAAGATAAATTTTTTATTCAAAAGTGTTTTCTACTATCCATGGGCCTGGCTGGCTGAGTGTTTTAAATAGGTGTGATACTGTAACAAGATGGAACTTTCTCTTTTAATATTGTCAAATTGTATTATAATGTTTTAATTTTTTGTTTGTTGTATGAAAATCTTTGTCTGATAAAGATTGTATTAGATTCATGTAAATGGTGTTTAGTCCTTTAAAAGTAAGTTTTGGTATTTTTATTGTGATTTTTATATTTTGGTATTATTATTGTTGTTGGATTTTAATGTTTTCATTATTTTTTCTTTATATCTTTTTAATATATAAATGATGTATAATTATTTAGATTTTAGTATTGCATAATATATGTTAATCCAGATCTTTTTGTTAATAATAATAATAATAATAATAATAATAATAATAATAATAATAATAATTAATTACTATGATTTTCTGTATAATATTTGTGAAAGTAATCTGTTTGTTTTGTAATGGGAGTATTGCAATAGATCACTGGGAATGTTATTTTGTACAAATGATTTATAGTTGCAGAGCTTTAAGATGTTCATTTTTATTAAAGGGCATAAAGGAATTGCAGTCTATATGCTTCCTCTGATGGTGATGTCTTTTCATAGTTCAATGTTTTATGTTATTTCAATTTTTAGGGTTTGGCTATATTTTATATTGAGTTATTAATTGTGCCTAAAATATGGCAGTTTAGTAATAATGATAATGGCATAGTATTTTGTAAGAATCATTTTTTTGGTTTTCTCAAAAATGAGTATAAAAGAATAGTCCTCCACCTGCAGTTTTGTTGTTTTAAGAAGCTGGTCAACCTGATTTGTTCTTCGATTTGGCCAGAAAAGAGGGATGATGGGAAACTGTTTTGATCTTTATTTCAACATTTTTGAATAAAAAGTTTATCTTATTTATTTGGCTTATAGTTTACTTTTATCGAAATATTTCTTGCTATCTGTTCTGCAAACTTTTGCAAAATATTATTAAAATTTAAGCTTTTTGTTTAAATCACATTCTATGAATAATATTTCAAAGCTGCTAAGTCAATCTTGGAGCATATTTGACCTTAAATAAGATTTAATTAATTTTAATTTGGAAAAGTTAAAAATATGCATAGAAAAAAAAAAGTTGCTTGGAATTTGTTAAAAATATGCATAGAGTAATAAAAAAATTTAAAAATCTTATTTAGGATTTGTAAAGGCTTTCTAAAATAGGAATATGGGAGAATTGGCTCCTTTTTTTATTTGGATATCTTGTTTTCTATAATAAGTCCATAATAAAACAATAACAAAGTCTATATTTTTGAAGACATTTATTATGCATACTGACTAACGAGAAGTTCGGATTTAGAAAGTTCAATTTCCCCATTCATCAATTCCCATTTTCACACATGTTAAAGGAAATTACATTACCAATTAGGCAACATTCTTTTTTTATTCAACTCATGATACCCAGCATAGTTTACTTACTACATATGACACACAAAAGATATTTACAATAAACCTTTGATGTTTTTGGTAAATTGAAGCATGGGGTCCCTTCAGATCAGAGGTCCAATATGACAGTATCATTTAAATTGGCTCAAAGCTGGCCTTGAAAATACATTATTACTGAGTTTTATTAACAGAAATATTTTCAATACACTTGGATCTTCTTTCAAGTGTATTAAAATCTTTTCTGTTAATAAAGCATTTGACTGCTAAAAGACTTAATGATAATACAGTATTGTGTTTATTATTCGAGCAGTTTTGGTGACTAATATACTATATAATAATAATTATTTTTCAATTAAAATTAATTTATATTATTTAATTTTTAAGGATTCTGAAGAAGGAAAATTTACTCATCTTTTACAGAAGATATTAGACAATGCTCATAATTTACAAGATTATTGCAGCCAATTATTTTTATATGAAAATTCGGTATTATTTAAATCAGATTCAGTATCATCTACATGTCAAGAAAAACTATTAGAAACTGATTGGAGAACTATAACAAGTTTATCATCTGCTGATAGTTTTGTGTCTGCTCAAGGAGAGGTATAGATATAGAATCATTAAAATATATAATTCATAATAAATTGATTCTTTAAGTAGAAATCTATTTATAATTTTATTAAAATATAATTATGCAACCATTATCAAGATTTTTATTTTTCTAATTAAAAAAATAATAATTTTGTAAAGTTATTATTAACATAGTGATTTTGAAATAAAGATATATTTTTTTAAGTAACAAAGTTTAATTAGTTTGATTGATATAGGACAATAGTCTATGTAAACTAAATCTAAGTTAAAAAATTATAAAATAGGAATCAGCACAACTTTGACAAATGAGATTAAAATTGTTTCTAAATGAACTTAGGCCTCAATTTGAAGATTAATATCTCTTCCAAAAATTCAAATATATGTAACATTCTTTTTGAAATAAATATCCTTTTTATTTAAAATTATAGGCCAATGAGTTCACATTTTCAGTGTTTGTAGCAAGTTCATAGAGAGATGACAGATGTAGCAATTCGATGGAGAGATCATAGACCACCAGAATAAAAGCCAAATGCTCTTTTATCCATTTTTCTCTATTTTTTTTCCTTTTTTACTCAGATTCTGGTCATGTGGAAATGATGACAAAGTCTTGGTGACAAATCTTTTCTCTTTGTTATGAATAATCTATCACTGACAAATGGATAGATTTCTTCTTTTTTTTGGCTGAATTTTGAAACTTAACTGATTTCCTTGTTTTTCTTATTATGTTTTTCTTCTCAGGACACTAAGGTCAAATGCCCAATGTGGTCAGCTTCAGACAGGTTGTCACTGAATATAATAATAAAAATAATAAAGTTTGTATTATACAGTTGTTATAGATCTAACTATTGGTTTATATTAACCATATCAATAGTATTTGTAAATATTTGATTTGTGTTAATTCAATTGATGATGGTTGCAAAGATGAAAGCACTTTTGAAATAAAATTTTTTCATCTGAACAAAATATCTTCTTTAAGGCTTGATGATTTTTTTCTATATATTATTACAATAATATCTTTTTGCAATGTTATAATCTGTTGATATATTGAACTGATTTTAAAAATAATGATATTTTTAGAAAGCTAATATCAGGTATTAATGATTAATGTGAATAGTTTTCCTTTTTCTTTTCAGTTTTAGCTCATCTGAAAATGATTTTTTGATGATTTGACATCATACGTATAGCATTTAGCTGAATACATAAGCTTACATTTTTGCATATTTTTCTACTCTAGTACACTGTCAAAATAACTTAAAGACAACAACTATCAGCACTATGGCAGGAAATATTTTCATAACTGTATAAACACAATAAAAACAGTAAACTTAGAAGTGCTTTTGATTTAATAAACAAATCCTCTTCAGTTACAGAACATACGTTGTAGCTGAAGAGGATTTGTATATTAAATCGGAAGCGCTTCTAAGTTTACTGTTTTTATTGTGTTTATATAATTATGAAAATATTTCATGTCATACTGCTGATAGTTGTTGTCTTTTGCATGTTTGTTGATAAGTTTATATTACTTTTATCATTTGTTTTTAAATTTCAATTTTTAATATATTTTATTCAAATTTGAATATTGTGTGTATAGATTTTTATAATGACAGTCACTATTTATATGCTATTTTATTTAGCAGAATGATATATTTTAAAATTGTGACTTTTCCTTTGGATTCTAATGGCACTGAATAAATGGGATAAACAGTAGATATTTCTTGTATATTATACTTAACTTAATCATAAAGGTATGTCTAATTCTTATAAAACAATGAACAGTTTTAGAAAATATAAATCTAACATAACAGAAATGCCAATTCAAACTTTACAGTCAATAGAATGAATCTTTAATTTCTCCTGAAATTCTTTTTACTAGAAAAATCCTTTTATTTTGTATGAATTCTGCATCTTGTTTTACACTGTTTCGGTTTGCACGATTTTCCCAGAAACGTGTATCTACTGTATAAATCGAGGGATGAGTGTAATTTATCCTTGTTTTTAAGTCAAAATCAAAGCTTCTTCTTCCTATATATAAAACGATTGCTTCTAAATCTGATTAATATTCACAGCAATGAGGAATTACATGGACATTGAATATTTAGTAAGCTTTAAAATAAAAGTTATAGGAGTTATTTAGGGCAAAAAGATTTTTTTTCTTCCTTAGACAATGGTTTCGTATATATTTAACAATCAATAATTGCTTTTAATTTTGGACTATTCAAAGATCCTCAGACTCAAAATGCTAATAAAATTATTAAGGTATATCTTGCTAACATCTACTTTTAGTATCAACATTCATATAGAGCACAAGATTTAACATGCAGTTTTTAATTTACTTATCTTCTCTATACTTACTGATTTCTCTTTTTAGCATTCCATATAAAAAGCTTTTCTTTTATACAATATGATACTTTGTCTATGGTTAGGTTTAATTTAATTTTCAGAAGCTTTAAAATGTTTTGTTTAATATTTTTTAAAAATATTTTTTGAATTATACTAATTATAAATGAATAATAAATACAAAAATACAAACATTTTTATTCATTATATTAATTTTAAATTTATTATTTTTTAATAATAAAAAGAAAGTTTTTTACAATAATATTTATGATTCTACAGGATGACATGGAAAACTTATAAATCCATTCAAGTGATGTAGACACTGATGCATTATGTAGGAGCTAGCTGGTAGTCACAAATACTTATAAATCCATTCAAGTGATGTAGACACTGATGCATTATGTAGGAGCTAGCTGGTAGCTGGTATTATGCTGGCTAGCTGGTATTGATTACAGAAAGGGTAGGGATTGATTTTACAATTCTGTACTAAAGAACAACAATGTACTATATCTTAATTCCTAAATTATTAACTTGCACTAAAATTAGCAAATAATTTTTGTTTTAACAATAACAAAATAACATAGACAGAATAAGTTATGCATAAGGCAGCTTCACTATTCTTTTATATGCTGATTATAATAATAATAGTGATATGATTAAAAATGATATACTCTTGTTACAGATAAAACATTATAGAAATCATTCTGTTGTTTCATTTTTCTGTAATGTATTGTGTGCTATAAGTGTATACAATGTCAAAAATGTTACAATGAATAAGCAATTTAAAAAGAATGTTGAAGCTGCTGCTGTTTGTTTATATGGCATTTATTCAACAAGAATTAAACAGCTAAGGACATTATTATTATTGGACATAATAATGTCTTTAGCTGTATAATTCAGCAAAAATAAAAAAAATTGGGTTTGGAATAAATACATATTCTGAATCGTTATTAAAAATTATTCACATTAACAGTTTACAGAATTAAATTTATTTTATTTTTTGCTGAAAAACTTTATCTCAAAATTGATATCTGCCAAACATATTTGTGCCATTATGATTGTGATATAACATCACGGTTTATATATGGACTGGCTTCTGAATTATAAACCTGATTTAAATCATAAATAATTAAAAAAAATAAGTAATTTTTAAACTAAATTATTTAATCTGTAAATGCCATAAGATCTGAGATGAACAAAGTTGCTTGTCATATAGAAAAAGATATTTAAAATTGAAAATCATTGATTTTGAAATTTTAGCTTCAGTAATTGATGAATTAGCTAACTTTGTTTTTAAACTTTGGATTGAAAATGAGTACATTTCAAATGTGTTTCTACAACTTTCTATTTGTCCAAAATATACATTGAATTTTGTAAATATAAAGTGCATATATAATAAAAAAAAGTTTATTTAGTAAAGAATATTTTATGAATATTTTGCCAGTGTGTACACAATTTGTATACAGAGAGAATTTTTTATTTTATGTAAAATTCAGATATTTTGTTATATATATATATATAACTTATTTAAATATTTTTTTAGTTTTCAAATTTTTGAGTAAATTAGCTGAACATGTCTCATTAATTTGCATCTGCATTTATGATAATCTGTGTACATATTGTAATTCATATAATATGGAAAATCCAGTATTTCATTAAATCTCTAAAGTCACTGTAAAGAAGTAATTACTAGTAATTCAGTTATCCCCCTCGAAAATCCTTACTGATGATCTGAATTAATGTATTTTAATACCAAAATCCATTTTATGTTGTTTTGAAACTGCAATTAAAAATTTTGAGTTTCATATTTTTACTGCCAACAAAAAATACTTTTTCTTGTTATGATCTGAAAATCTATATATTTAAAATACAAGGCTGTTTTCTTCTGACAATCTGCCTGCGACTCCTGCTTAATCGATTTTCCTGCTTTTTGTTTCAGATTAAACTTCTTTGTCCACAGATGTGCCGTCGCTAATTACTTTTTCCATTAATGTTTGAATATATTTATATAAAAGCAATATAAAATTTGATATGGCACATGTGCCATATAGAAAACTGTTCCGGCTATTCACTCTGCCTTGGCGCTGCTGTTGCCATGTTTACAAGTTTTATTTTTTATAAAAGCGATAGTTATTATTTGAATATTTATCCAGTGCGAAAAAAATGTTTAAAATGTAAACGGAGCGATAGAAGAATTTATACGGTCAGTTCTGACAATCCGCCTGCGCTACCGCTAAAGATGGTGCTCCTTTTTAATTTCAAATAATGGCGCCAAAACAAAGGACGTTAACTGGTCGTAGGGAAAAGAAAAGGAGATGTACTGAAGCACGTGTTCGATATGAACAGGAAAAACCGTTTCAAATCAAATATAGATGTGCTGTTGCTGATGCTGATGATGTTTCAAATGTAAGTCCATTCAACTTGGGGTATTTAGATAATGAATGTAGTTATTGCTCTGCACTATATTTTTCGTGTGAGAAAAATTCGACTGGCTACTTTGGTCTATGTTGCTGTAACAAAAAGTTTAAATTGCCTGATTTTAGGATTGATTTAACACCATCAGACACAACTCTTCCTTTCTCTTTTAAAAGATGTCAATTTCCAATTTGCCTTGCATTTTGTATAACCAGATTTGGTTTACCAAAATATAATGCCATAGTAATAAAATTATTTTAAAATATAAACCTTCCAATCCTGTGCTAATTATTTGCACAAGTTCAGCTAGTTATCAATAAATGTTCAGACTTTCCTTGTGTATTAATGGACTAATTAATATACCTTTCTTATTGAAGTAGATTGCATCTAATAATTAAAATAGAAGTAAAAGATAGACAATATACTTTCAATAGTTAAATATATGATTGGATATACAGGGTGAAGAAAAACTTTGTTGTAATATTTTGTGTGCTGATAGGGGACCTCGAAACAAGTCGAAAATATCTAACGAACATATTGTCTAAATGGCACCATTTTCGAGTTATAACCCTTTAAAGCTTGCCATTCACCATCGAGTATACAAAGCGTCACGATGTGTCCAGTTGCCAAGATGCATCGCATTGTGTAGCTTTCCTACTGACTTCCAGGTTAGTAAGACGGTGAGCGACGCAATGTGATACTTAGTGGCAACGCGACACGTTGTGACGCTTTGTAAAGTAGATTGTGATTGGCTAGCTTTAAAGGATTAACTTGAAAATTGTGCCATTTAGACCAAATGTTCATTAAACATTTTTGACTTGTTTCAACGTCCCCTATCAGCACACAAAATTTTATGACAAAGTTTTTCTTCACCACTGTATAGTCTCTGTTGTTTTATAGAAAGAAATTACTAATTCATATTTGAATGTTTTTAATATATTTTTCTTTAAGTCAAAAATCCAATCCAAATCCTAATACATTGATATTTAGAATTATGATAAGATAGTTCAAATTGCTAAATAAATAAATAAAAACATTTATTAGAAAAACAAAATATAATTAAATTAATGTTGATTGCTTTTATATTAAATAGTACATATAATTGATTTTTTTATATATTAAATCAGCTCAATTAGCAAGTTCAAACAAAATTTATTGCAGTATAATGTTTTCGGACTGTACTTCAGTTCCTCCTCAGTACCGTTACACACAATTTAATATTCTAAAAGACCAAAATATAATGCCATAGTAATAAAATTATTTTAAAATATAAACCTTCCAATCCTGTGCTAATTATTTGCACAAGTTCAGCTAGTTATCAATAAATGTTCAGACTTTCCTTGTGTATTAATGGACTAATTAATATACCTTTCTTATTGAAGTAGATTGCATCTAATAATTAAAATAGAAGTAAAAGATAGACAATATACTTTCAATAGTTAAATATATGATTGGATATACAGGGTGAAGAAAAACTTTGTTGTAATATTTTGTGTGCTGATAGGGGACCTCGAAACAAGTCGAAAATATCTAACGAACATATTGTCTAAATGGCACCATTTTCGAGTTATAACCCTTTAAAGCTTGCGATTCACCATCGAGTATACAAAGCGTCACGATGTGTCCAGTTGCCAAGATGCATCGCATTGTGTAGCTTTCCTACTGACTTCCAGGTTAGTAAGACGGTGAGCGACGCAATGTGATACTTAGTGGCAACGCGACACGTTGTGACGCTTTGTAAAGTAGATTGTGATTGGCTAGCTTTAAAGGATTAACTTGAAAATTGTGCCATTTAGACCAAATGTTCATTAAACATTTTTGACTTGTTTCAACGTCCCCTATCAGCACACAAAATTTTATGACAAAGTTTTTCTTCACCACTGTATAGTCTCTGTTGTTTTATAGAAAGAAATTACTAATTCATATTTGAATGTTTTTAATATATTTTTCTTTAAGTCAAAAATCCAATCCAAATCCTAATACATTGATATTTAGAATTATGATAAGATAGTTCAAATTGCTAAATAAATAAATAAAAACATTTATTAGAAAAACAAAATATAATTAAATTAATGTTGATTGCTTTTATATTAAATAGTACATATAATTGATTTTTTTATATATTAAATCAGCTCAATTAGCAAGTTCAAACAAAATTTATTGCAGTATAATGTTTTCGGACTGTACTTCAGTTCCTCCTCAGTACCGTTACACACAATTTAATATTCTAAAAGGTTCCATTTTAGAATATTAAATTGTGTGTAACGGTACTGAGGAGGGACTGAAAACGTTATACTGCAATAAATTTTGTTTGAACTTTGCTAATTGAGCTGATTTAATATATATGATATTGAGCAAGTTGCTTATCTATGTGATATATAGAATTGATTTTTTACATAATTGTTTCTCATAATTATTTAAAAAAATAAAAATAATATGGATATTCAGAGAAATCAAGTGCATAGAGTTGAGTTCCAATTAATTGAGATGAAATGTGTTCATAACTTCTGCTATACTGGAAGATAAGAAAAACAAACAAATGTAGCACTATTATTGTTTATTCTTGTTTGCTCTGCTAAATAGTGCAACATTTGTTTGTTTTTCTTAATTGAGATGAATGACAAATTTTTAAATTATAGAATGTGTCTCAAAATGAATATCCTACCAAACAGAAAAAGCACATTGAAGTCTTATTTTAAAGTTTATCACTTGTGCTATCTAATGATGGGATCTAATTGAATCAAAAATCAATCTAAGTTTGATTAAAAAATATAAAATGTATGTTTTTCTCATTTATTTCAAATACCTAGCACCTGCCATGCTCCTTCTGGCAGAATCTTTCTTACTTTTCTCCAGCTCTCCTTACCTCTTATCATTTCATCCTTCATTCTTCTGGCGGCTAAACCGTTAGCTCTACAGCCCACAATTTCTTTTGTGGGAAGAAAGAAATGATACCATAGCAATTTTTGTGCATCATTAAAAAGTTCCTCTAAAATAAGCCCAAACTTATGGACTGATCTGCATTTGACAATAATGTTTGTCCTTTTTATCAGACAAAAAAATTTTAAGCAAGTCTAAAATTGCTTCTGAACTAGTATAATCCTAAATGATCTAGATCAGGTTATTATATTATTATTATTATCCAATGTGACATCATTAGACTTGAATTGTAGAAACCATGCAATCATTAGACTTGATAGCAGAAACCATGGATGATTGAATTCATATTTTTAACGAAATAACAAATACTTAAATATAGAATAACTTTTCAGTTATATTAAAACTTAATTATATACTCAACTTCAAAAACTCTAGCACTGAAAGCAGTAAAGAATCACTTTTTTATTTACTAGAAACTACAAACATTTTTGGTTTTTATATCATTGTCAGGTAACATTCCATTCTAAACAGATTCAAACCAGAAGGATAAACGCGGTTGCTATGGCAACCAATCATTTTATATACAAAGACATTTAAATATAACATTTGGAATAAATAATAAATAAAATATTAAATTACTGAGCTATAATAAAATAAGATTATACAGAAAACATTAATACAGGAATATTAATAAAGTTTGTAGATCATAACTCCATTAGTTCCAAACTACTCTAATTCTGTCTGTACTGGGCTTCTTTCTCTTTCTCTTTATGGCATATTTCCATGCCTGGGGAGGTTCCCATGTTAGTCTATCATTTATCAGATTTTCTATATTAAGGAGAGAAAATATAATCCATTTAGAATGGAATGTTACCTGACGATGGTGTAAAAACCAAAAACGTTTGTAGTTTCTAGTAAATAAAAAAGTGATTCTTTACTGCTATCAGTGCTAGAGTTATTGAAGTTGAATGTTTAAAGTTTAAGCAGTGTATTCTAAAATTAATTATATACATTTTATTTGACTTTGAATTTATAAATAGTAGATTTTAAACCTATCTGAAAGTTAAAAATGCATTAAAAAGAATCATTCTATAGACAAAAGAGCTCTAACCTGTTGAATTGGATAAAATATTGAAATAAATTTAAAATCTTTTAAATTTAATTAATGGCTTTTGCAAAATTATTATTTTTGTATATTAAAAATTTTAATGTAAAATTTTTTCATATTCATATGGCTAAATCATTATTTTCATATTATGAATATTTTTAGTTATTCCTATTATAATGATTTCTATTTTTAAAAGTTATGTAATGTTATATGCAAAATTATATTTACTTGCATTCATTTTATCTTGAAAAATTTTTTAAATAATACAATGTTTTAGTGTGCAATATACACTTATTGCAATATTATTATAATAATTTATTTCTAATAAGTGAATCATTGTGAAAACAAGTATTTATCATCTATTGGCTTTCATGATAAAATTCAAACTTTTTGGACAATCCATTATAAAAATATGTATAGAAGTAATATAGCAAAACCCATGTAATCCAATCCTTGATTATCTGACTCACTTTAATAATAGCAACCGCTATAGAAGTAATATAGCAAAACCCATGTAATCCAATCCTTGATTATCTGACTCACTTTAATCAACCATCAAGTTCTTGGTTATTATATTTTAGATTGTTGCCTAAAAATTATATATCTATTTACCTGACATGCACTTGGGTTTGATAGTGCTCAACTTTTGGAGAATTTATCAAGAAGAAAATTGATAGGAAAAGTATTTCTCACTGATGTAAATGCAGTATGTATTTTTATTATTGTACATATTAAATAAATTAGCTTTCATTGTAATTATTTTGTTGCAAAATAATTCATTTTATAGGATTCATGACACACATGATTTTGGCAACTTATTTTGTTAGAGAATTCAGAAGATTAATAAATATAAAAAATTAATATCATATATACCTGTATATAAGCTGAGAAATTTTGGAAAGAAGAAAAAATTTATATGGGGGGAGTGTTCTCATTTATAAATCAGTTAAAAATGGAAAAATTTTTTCAGAATATTTAAGATCATCTGTTTAGTCATCTCACTTCTAGAGTTACTGGCTTAAGTTAACTCAATCTGAAAAGTATAAATTTATAAGTAAGCATATGACTGAAGCTTAAGTTTTTTCACAAATAAGGTTAAAACTTCACTTAAAAAAAGCTTTTCTTAAATTTTTTAAAAATTGATAAATAATATTTACTGATCAGTGAAAAATTATTTCTGTGATATCCAAGAACAGAAAAAAAGATTGCATGATGTTATCATCTCCTTTTTCATTCACTACTGTTTTTATTGAAAAGTTGTTGTAATTATGACAACAATCATGAAATAAACTGATCTGTAAAAATTTATACATCTTCATAATATCAAACCTGCTGTCTAATATTGGTAATCAAGATACTGTAAAAATAGGAAAAAGGTAATTGTCTTTGCAAAACTCTCTACAGGACAGTCAAATGCCCTTATTTTCTACCCATTGATATCTTGATAGATGACAATCTTAATTGAAAGAAATAGTGGGTTATAATAATAGGATTTAGCTTCTTGAAAATGAAAATGAAATTATAATATAGAACAGCAAAAAAAAAAAAAAAAGATTAAAAGAATCCTATCAAAAGAAAGTGTAATAAGTGTAATAGTCACTAAAGGAGAGAGAGAGAACCTTTAATTGACTTAGACAATATATAGTTTGCCAGCTTGCCAAATATTTATAGCATTTTAATTGTTCTGTTTTTAGATATTTAAACTTCTAATTGGAAATAATTTTATTCTGACTGTTTTATCATCAAATAGTGGTATTTTCATATCATCTAGTTTTAGCATATTTTGAATTATTTTTAAATGATTTATTGCTTTTTATACCATTTCTATGAATTAAATTTTTATAATTATATCTTAATAAATTAATGGAATTACTATATTGTTCCTTTTTGTTTTATTTGCTGTTTTTTATCAGCTTTCCTTTTATATACATTTTTTGTATTATTATTTATTTGTTAATCTTGCTTTCATTTTACTAGTGCTTTTTAACAGTTTTTGTTTTTATGAACATTGTTACAATGTGGCCCAAGTGATTTGTGTATCAGGAAACAAAACAAAAAAAAAACTATAAACCATTCATTATGTCTATAGTTATGTTGATTGTTAATTATTGGATTTTGAAGCGCAATAAGTTAAAAAATAATATTTATAAAAATTCTTGAATAGCTAAGCTTCATCAGGCTTTTCCTTAATATCAGCTTATGAGCTTGAGTTTTTGAAAATAAACTAGTTTCAGTAACTATAATTATGTCTTTGTGCCAGTTGCACAATCACCCCTATTTATTCCTTAGAAAGGAAGATCTATTATCTTTAATTATATTATTAAAAAGCTGTGAATAGGATGATTAATGTTCAGTTAATATTTTCATCTATATTTAAATGATGGATATTACACAAATAGAAATGAAAATATATAAGATGTTCACATTGCATCCTCTTCACACTAAAAGTGCTTCTTTTCATACCTGCAATATCCACCAAATTTATTCATAATATGCAGCCATATCTCACTAATAACTAAGTTAAATTTCAGACCATTGTCATAAAGCAAATATTGCTTTAAACCGAATCACAATCTTTTTTCACTTGTCAGAGCATATAAAAGCTTAAAAATATATTTATGCTAACATTTATTAAGTATGCAATAGTGATAGATCTAAAAACAGAATTGAGTACAAATAACATAATGGCACTGGTCAACTTATCTGGAATCATTTGATGTCAGTATCATTTTCTAAAAACTGACTTAAGAGCAAGGCAAAATGCTAAAAATAATAAACATGATTATAATTGAAAAATGCTGTATTAGTAAAGTGCCTGAAAGCAAGGTATGCCTGTATAATAATAGTTTATCATGAAAGCACACAACAGCAGTATTTTATAAAATAAACAATTCACTAGGTGAAGTACTTTTGGATATATCCAACTTCAACACCTTACAAAACCATAGAACATCATACATTCTAAAATGAAACTCCATATGTTGTTGTTTGATAAAATTTAAAATAATCATAAATTTTAAACAAAAATCATTAGACAACAACACAAGAAGAAGATAGATTTGTTGCAGAAAGTTTAGAAATCTTAAAAAGAAAAAATTTTAGTAACATTATTAATGATAAGCTGCCAGAAAACATGTCTACTGCTTAGCTATATGCCATAAATAGAATTTAACCAATTTAAAAAGTTTTAGATCCATTAATCTATAGTTTTTAACCAGTAATATAGTTTTTACACATTTACTAATCTTATTTATTTTATTTTAATATAATACAATATTATTCTATATATAAAATTTATGATTATTTTAAATTTTATAGAACAACAACATACGGAGTTTTGTTTTAGAATGTACAATTTCTATAGTTTTGTAAGGCACTGAAGTTAGATCTAACTGAAAGTACTTCACCTAGTAAAGTTTTTATTTTATAAAATACTGCTGTTGTATACTTTGATGACAAACTATTAATTGTATTAAGAATATATGCAGGTATAATTTTTAGTATTTCTTCATTAATTCTATTAATAAAAATGTGAATGTGTGTGAATATTTGTATTTAAATATACAAATTATAATTTTTATAATAGATATTTAATATTTATTTATATGAAAGTTTCACAATTTAAATGCATTTTTCAGGAAGAAATTTTTTAACCTGTGATCAACCTTTAAATGCTGTTGGTACGTACTGTATTCTTATAATTTTTTGTTGTTTTATCTATTGAATCTAATCGAATATAAATCGTACGAAAAAATTTCAGAATCTATAAAACAATAAATTCAGAACTTGAGATTAAATTTATAATAATGTAAATATTATAAGTAATTTCTTGATTTACACCTGTAATGAAAATATCGCAAGTGGAGTTAATAATTTTTAAATGATAAATATTAATCTAGTAAACATCACAAAACTTTTTATTTTGTTAAATAACATCAATTTTATAAAATTTGATGATTTCTTTATTAATTTTATTAATATAATAACTATGCAATAAATTTACATTAGTCTGTCAAATATGAACCCAAAGACTCTATTTATATTTTTCTTGATTTTTGGTGGTAAGCCTATATTAAAATGAGCCAATATGGTATTTGGCAGATAATTAAATGGAGGCAAACAATATACAGTATTAAATATTTATAGGCAGATATAATATTTTCAAGATATCAAGGTTCAATTTTAAATAAAGATTTTTATGTCAATAATACATATTGTAGTTTTTAATACTATACGAGACTTTTTTCCATGAAAATTGGTTTATAAGATGCAGGAATATTTAGATGCTAAAGTTTGAAAATATCACTAAATAAACATATTGACAAAACCTATCAATAATTAGAAGTGAAGCTTATAAAATGAAACTACTGTACCTCATGTTCAGTATTCTGAGCATGCACAAAAAAGTTCCTGTTATGGTTATTGGTAGCACATTTACGTTCTTTTGTTAAATTTAAATCCTTTCATATAACCAAAGATTAACTGCTTGTACTTTGAATAACTTAAAATCACAACACTAGCACTTTCAGCAGTGAGAGTAAACGTTTTATTTAATACAAACTCTCACTGCTGAAAGTGCTAGTGTCGTGATTTTAAGTTATTTAAAGTACAAGCAGTTAATCTTTGGTTATATGATAAGTTCTTATAGATCTCTAGGTTAATTTTAATTATTAAATATATATAGTTACTTTTAATAAATTTATATAATTTTTCTTTAGAATTACAATGCGTTTGTTTATTACTGTATACTGTATCTGTAGCGTGATACAAAAAATGCCTGTATCAATCAGTCAGTTCAAAAAAGAACTAATCACCTATTTTTTGTACATCCACTATTTTGGAATTTTATTAAAAATGCAGACTTAAATGTCATGTCATTCAATATCATAATAAATTATTGAATGTTATAAAAAATATATCAAAATAGTTTAATACTGTAGTTATTAAAAAGAAGTCTGAGAAATTTAAGCTTCCGCCATATTTATTTATATGAAGCTATAGGATAAGTTAACATTATTTCGAGATTGACGTTAATAATTTGAATCCATTACAGAAGTCATAAATATCAATAAAATAGTTCAAAAACTAATGAGAACAAACTTCTGAAGTTTAAATTTCAGTCATTTTTATTTGGTAGCTAAAAGATAAGCAAGATCATTTTCAATGACTTTCCTTTTCTGTTAAATTTCATAAAATCCGTTCAGTAGTTCAAGATGCATTATATCAGTGGTTCTCAAACTGCATCTGCGGACCCCAGTTTAGAACCCTGTTCAATATCCTAAATAGAATCTTTCTCTTCCTGTCCACTGGAGGAGAAAGATTGTGTGTAAAAAATTTTCTCCATCTTTCTTATGATTGAGCTATTTGACTAAGATTTGACATTTTCTGAATAAATAATTGTCAAAAAATGTTTTGGTAACAGTAGCCTATATATTAATTGTAGTTAATTTTAAAAGGTCCGCGAGCAATCTAAAAAATTGTAAAGAGACAGTCATGCAAGAAATCCTAAAAAAGTTTGAGAACCATTGCATTATATGAATATCTCAGAAATTTGAACTAAATCATTTTTAAATAGCTGGAACTAAAGTATTAAAAGATATTACGTCAATATCATCTTTCGTGCAGAACACTTCATCGAATTTCATCAAGTATTATAATTAATTCAAAAATTATTAGTAGAGGATCCAGACATTTGAAATTGTGATTTTATAAAACTCTCTTTCTTTCCGAAAGTAACCTAAAAAACGTTTTTTGATCGATGGAATTATATTTTCTCAAGACTTTAATTATAATAACCAATTTGTTTCTATAAAAATATTTTTTCTCATAGGCTTCTAGTTGACATATAGATTTCTAGTAATAAATGGGAAAATCTAATTTTCTAAATAACTATCTTAATATAACTAAAAATTGACAAATATTTCTTATATCAAGCTATAGTAGACTATATACAGTATTGCAATAATAATACAATATGATTTGTAAATCAACAGCAGAAATGAATAGACGTATTCTATAGTCAAAAATAAGCATAAAATTTTTTATGATCATAAGTCCGGAAGAGTTTTATTACCGAATTATGTTACAAAATTATAAATCAGAGAAAACAATATCCAAAAATGTAACATTACAGTTGTTAAAAAAACCCATTTGCTTGAATATAAGCTTCTGCTTGACGGTGTATAGATTCTCGTATACAGATTCCTGATGTGACTCTAATACATCGCGAGAATTTTAATTCGTCTCAGTAATTCCATAACATTTAGACGTTTCTGCACGATAACTCTATAATAAAGTTTATCTAAACTTATGTTCACAAGACATTTTATGCTTATTTTTATCATAGAATACGCTTGTTCATTTGCATCTGATGCCGTTGATTTACGAATCACCTTATATACAGTGTATCCCAGAATAAACGTTCCACTCTTAATATTTCGGATTCCACTTAACAAAAAGCTAATTAGATGTTGTTTCAAAGTTGATCATCTGCGCTATCTAACAATGGAATTCAATTAAATCATAAATCCATTTAAATTTGTTAAAAAATGTAAAACGTATATTTTTCACTTATTTCAAATGATACTCAACTTTTTTAGTTCTGATTCTAAAAATACCTGAATCAATTTCCTAAGATGCATAAAATTTGAGATAGCTAAAATTGAAGTTTTAAAAAAAAATTATATGGCTTCTAATTACACCAATATCATCGAGCAAATATTTAAAAATTGGGTTGGGAACAAATACATATTCTGAATCTTTATTCAAAATTATTCACATTAAGAGTTTACGGAATCAAATTTAGTTCACTTTCATGGATAAAAATCTGTCAAAGTTCATATCTACCGAACACATTTGCACCAATACGACCAAGTTATGTGATGTTACTCACTATGTTAGATCGCCTTCTGACTAGTGATTCAATTGATATTGTATTAATGTCGTACATTTTATTTATTTATAACATTTGTTGAGAGATATGCATTTTATTTCTGCAGAAACCTTACTGACTCTCCAACAAGTACTCAGAGGAAAAAATTGAACTTTGTATTGAAGTTAATGGTGAGAATATTAAACAGTTGTTATAGGGAAAATATCTCTAAAATTTTCTTAATGTTTTATTTTAAATACACTACTGTATTAAATTTATTTTTGTTTACTTAAGCTAATTCATTTACCTAATAAAACTTTTTCTGTAATTAAGCTTTTTAAATGATCTTAAAACGGAATTAGGTTCGGAAATAATTAAAAAATAAATAAAATGATTTGTATTTTTTAGCAAGATATGTTGCCAATCATGAATTAATATCAAAAAAGCAAAAAAATTTATGCGTGTTGTTTTTAAAGAAAAAATTTGATAAAATTCTGTTTCGTGCAAGCCTTAAAGATGTGTGATTAATGTAATTTCAGGAAAAAAATTTTTAAAATCAAGTAATTAGAAGCTAAAAAAATTCTAAAACTTCAGTTCAGGGTAGCTCAAGTTCTGTACACTGTGAGTTGTTATAATCGGAACCAGATAAGATTTTTAGCGATATAAAAAATACTAGGGCAGGAGTATCCAACCTTTTGGCCTCCTTGGGCCACATTTGAAGGAAGGGTAGCTCAAGTTCTGTACACTGTGAGTTGTTATAATCGGAACCAGATAAGATTTTTTAGCGATATAAAAAATACTAGGGCAGGAGTATCCAATTTTTTGGCCTCCTTGGGCCACATTTGAAGGAAAAAAAAATTGTTTCTGGCATAAAATATACTAATTTTAACGATAGTTATTAAGCAAAACAGTTAATAAATAATATATAATGTATGACATCCATCACAAAAAATAGGCAAAAATGTCGTAGATAATACCTTCTTAATCTTTGACTTCTTTTCGTTCAAAAATTTTTTAAATCATTAAATAAGTAGGTCAAGAAGTGTTAATTAATCACGTGAATAAGAAATATTTTAGAAAATGGAAATAGGAAATGTAGATAGGTATTTAAATAATGAAAACTTCATTAAATACATATAAATCTTAATGTTTTAAGGAAATTTATGATTTTATATTGAGCCGCATTCAACACAGCGCTGGGCTGCGGGTTGGACAGTCCTGTAGTAAGAAAATGGAAATAGGAAATGTAGATAGGTATTTAAATAATGAAAACTTCATTAAATACATAAAAATCTTAATGTTTTAAGGAAATTTATGATTTTATATTGAGCTGCATTCAACACAGCGCTGGGCTGCGGGTTGGACATTCCTGTAGTAGGATATCGAATGAGAAAATATATATTATGTTTTTTAGCAAACTTAAACTGAATTTTCGATTCAGTTGATTTCATTGTTAGATAACGCAGATGATCAACTTTAAAATATCTCAATGAGCTTTTTTTGTTTGAGATGAAGTCGAGATATTAAGATGGGACATTTATTCTGAGACACGCTTTATAAATGACTATACAATATTATTATTATTATTATTATGGCAAAACTTATATACAAGTTATATACAGTATGAAAATTTTTGGATTTTCCATTATTCGATATTTAATCATACTTAATTTAATAATTAATATTAGATGTTGAATTAATGGTCACAGAAGAAGAAATTCGTCTCTGTGTTAGAGCCATGTGTGTTAAACTTCCAAGAATGAAGGTATATTAAACATGAAAAAATATAATTGTTTTTTATAAATAAAAAATAAATGTAATTTAAAATATAAATTTTTCAATAGATCGAGACAGAGAATAATGAATGTCCTACTTATGAAAAAGAATGGCAATGGTATACGACAAATGAATGGTGCTACGTTCTACCCAGGTATCTTTTTTAATATTGAATAAATATTTTTTGCAATATCAATAATTTAAAATTATCTTATAGCATGAAGAAAGGTTTGATATTATCTAAAACAAAATGTATTCCTGAATATACATTGCTTAATTACAAGTCTATGAGAAAACATTGGAAAAATACAGTAACTAATTTAAGTATTTACTGTTTTTAAAAATTATTCTATATTAATATATATTATAATTACAGTATGGATATCGATTACCAGAAAACGATGAAAACATTATTTATTATAACATTAAATTCTGGACTCTTTCGGATAAACAATTTACATATCCTTTTTTATTTTCTAAATAGTTATAAAATAAATTAATTTACTGATCAAAAGCATAAAATATTTAAAACGAATAGTGTGATAAATTCGTGGAACCAATTATTCGCACTAATCGAGGCCTACCTGTATAGACGCAATTTGGAGTCAGCGGCACGATGCGCTCGATTGCATCAGGATAAGATAAAATTTTACTTGGTATCGTATTAAATGAATTATTGCAAAATTTCCTTCCTATCTTCAGGAGATGTTCAATAAGTTGTGAGGCTGGCTTATTATTTCAATTTCTCCAGCCAAAAAAAAAGTTGATTTTTTTTTATCCGTGTATAAACCCCCCACTTCAGAAATTTTTTTTGGGAAAAATCCTCGGCTTATACACGAGTATATACGGTAATTTCTATTCATATGTTTATACATTTCCATAGAAATTTGAATTTTTTAGTTAGTCTGGAAACATAACTCTCACATAATACATTAGTTCAATGGGAAATCAAGATCCAATACAAAATAAAACTAAAAACCTAAAATCCTAACTGCTCTCGACAGTGTTTAAATAACTATTAAACAAATACTAAGCACACACAAGCAAACCAATATTTTAAACATAATCATTTAATCATAGTAATGTTTTCGGCTTCTACGCCATCATCAGCTCTTTCAAACACATAATGGAACATAATAAAAATGCCACAGTTCTAGAACCACAAAAATAACATTAAGAACTAAAATACAAAAATTTAAAAAACATTTCAAAGAATTCTACATTGATTTTAAATACCCAACAGAGTCTTACAAATAAGGGTAAAGTCTAATCAAATAAAATTAATTTAAAATTACATTTACAGAAAAATACAAACTAAACCACGTAACAGTTTCTAGAAATACAAAATTATATTTGCCACAAAATCCTCCTCAGTCGATATTATATTGGGAACCTTGCTGTAAAGCAAACTTCCAGACTTTAGATATATCCCTTTGCCTATCATTAATCACTAACCCGTTCTTACTACCTGTAAATATTTGCAACTCCTCCACAGCGAACAGTTCGACCACATTACTAAAAGGCTTCAATATCCTACTTTTCTCCCAATCTATCGACACGTTACACTCGTATGCACTTTTAGCTAGTGCAGTGGTCAAGACAGCTTTCTCAATGTCCTTTTTATGCTCCTTTATCCTATCTTTCAAATTTCTTGCTGTCGCACCAATGTATACTTCCTCTCAGCATTCTCAAGATTTTTTAATGGAATTTCATACACTCCTGCTCTCTCTTCTCACTTGTACATATCTTTAACATTCCTGAGTGCACTGAATATAGTCTTTGCCCTTTGGAATGCTGATCTCTTTCCTCCTTCTTTTATTACTTTATTTACTGCCCTGAATTGTTTTAGCCCATCTGGCACTATTGTAAAATCTTTTCCATGTCGATTCTCCTTTACCTCTATCTCTTTCGACCTCCCCTCTTTATTTTCATTCTGCATACTCAACTGTTTCTTAAGTAACTCTTTAAATAACATAACAATCACACTCCTATTATAACCATGCTTTTGCGCTATAACTTTAATCTGATTCAATTCATCTTCCCTCCGCCTCTCATCAGAACAATGGGTAAGAGCTCTACTGACATACAATCTCAAAGCCACTTTTTTATTATGCCACTTGTCATTTGACCATTCTGGTATAATTACCAGGCAGTTCGTTGGCTTCCTGTATACTGAAGTTGTAAACGAGAGGTCATTTATTTCCAAGCAAACATCTAAGAAATTATTACCTTCCTCTCTTTCTGTTCTAGTTTTAATTTTAAGCTATAGCTCAATAGAGTAAATAGCTCTTGTAGCATTTCCGGTTTATCTGCTTCTTTCCATACTACGAAAACATCATCAATATACCTCAGAAAGATGCGTGCTTCTCTTAATATATCATTCATGCAGGTTTTCTCTACTGATCTTAGCACCAATTCGGCTAAAACTTCTGCCAGCAGGCTTCCTATCGGGACACCTAAGGTCTGCCTATAAAATCTATCTTTAAACGAGAGAAAAAAGAGTTGTTGCATAATACGTCTGCTAGTTCTCTGAGCACCTTATGGCTGTTTGCGTCCCCTGAAGTATTCTCCAAAAAGAACCAGTATAAGCATAAGCACACCGGGGCGATATTAAGTGAAGGGTATAAACTTTCAAAGTCATAGGTCGTCAAAATCTCTTTCCCTTCTAGCCTTACACCTTTAAATTTCTCAAGGAATTCAACTGGCGATCTCACTGTGTAAGCATAATCATCCATCCTTGAATTAATTCATTTGGCAACCGTTTTTTCAAGATTATATATATAGCAGCGACCTGCACTTTTCCACTATCAGTTTAAAAGATAGTGGCTCCTTGTGCGTTTTCGCATATCAAATAACCTTGGACACGTCGGGTTCTGTATTCTCCTCACTTTTAAAAATTCTGATAAATCGTCATTCTTTAATAGTTTAATCAGTTTCCTCTCCAAAGCTTCTGTCGGTCTTTATCTAATGGCTCCACTTCAGATTTCCTTATATATTCTTTGCAGAAAGTTATCATACACCTTTCTTTTCATTATCGCAAGTTTTTTGCACTTATCCTCTCAAGTGAGGGCTAAATCATTATCCTTCAACCAATTTTGTACTTTTTTTACTATGGTTCTCTCAAAGCATAAAAGCACTATAAGCAAGGTAATAACAGTTTATTAGCATATAACGTTTTCGGACATATTTTGTCCCTCTTCAGTATGCTTATTTACACTCAACACTATTTAAACAACATATTAGCTTCGAACGTTGTTCTAAATAGAATATACATCGTTTATTAATACTAGCACCCCAATTGACCTCCCTGTAGCATGGAAATGGTATGCAGTCAACAACATATAATCTCCGATATCTATAAGGCACATCTAAGAAAAAATGCCAATAGGAAGTATTCAATGAGCTTACGGACTACAAAAAATCTTAAACGTCTAGAGATTCCCCACAACGATTATACGTAACCAAAATAATGGACATGTAAAGAATGATAAGGATTTTACGTGCAGAACCAGCTCATAGGAATGTCATACTAACTTAAATTATTATAACTTGCATATAATATTTAAAAACTTTTTATAGCTTGAGATATGATTTATGAACTAACATTGTATATGTTTGTCTTACCATTTATATATTTTAGTATATTAATATTTGGATGTTTTTGTAAAATTAAGGTGTACACGTCTAATAATTTTTTAGTGTTACATGATGTTGAATGATTACGTAGTATATGTTGATTATGTATTACATATTATAACTGAAATTACGATAAGAATGAGTTCGAATATGTTTGTAAAATTCTTTTTGAATATAGTTCTAAACGATGTATATTCTATTTAGAACAACGTTCGAAGCTAATATGTTGATATCAAATAACCTTGGACACGTCGGGTTCTGTATTCTCCTCACTTTTAAAAATTCTGATAAATCGTCATTCTTTAATAGTTTAATCAGTTTCCTCTCCAAAGCTTCTGTCGGGTCTTTATCTAATGGCTCCACTTCAGATTTCCTTATATATTCTTTGCAGAAAGTTATCATACACCTTTCTTTTCATTATCGCAAGTTTTTTGCACTTATCCTCTCAAGTGAGGGCTAAATCATTATCCTTCAACCAATTTTGTACTTTTTTTACTATGGTTCTCTCAAAGTATAAAAGCACTATAAGCAAGGTAATAACAGTTTATTAGCATATAACGTTTTCGGACATATTTTGTCCCTCTTCAGTATGCTTATTTACACTCAACACTATTTAAACAACATATTAGCTTCGAACGTTGTTCTAAATAGAATATACATCGTTTATTAATACTAGCACCCCAATTGACCTCCCTGTAGCATGGAAATGGTATGCAGTCAACAACATATAATCTCCGATATCTATAAGGCACATCTAAGAAAAAATGCCAATAGGAAGTATTCAATGAGCTTACGGACTACAAAAAATCTTAAACGTCTAGAGATTCCCCACAACGATTATACGTATTAAATTTCCTTGAAATTTTTTACAGGTGCACACAGATAATGCATTATCTGTTTAAACATAGCATATAATTTTTGTTGTTTCAACTGCAGAAAGTTTCGTAACTAGTCACCACAAAAACAGATCACCAAATCTATTTAAACACTCTCACAGTTTCTTGCATCAAACGCAAAAAACACACATTATCTGCACACCAAGTCATAACAAAAATTAGTCCACAATTTGTCATACATTCATCTACTTTTCAGATAGTTAATGGCTTTCATTTAGAGGATTTGGGTTCAAATCCAGGTCCCATTCCTTTGAAATTATTTGGTGTTAGAATTGCCGTTTTCAGCAATCTGTGGCTCACTTCTCCCACTTAGTAATCAACGGATTGAAAAATAGTGTCATTTGTTATTTCTGCCATAAAATATTTGAGTTGCTTAAGGAGATATGGCTCATCTATCCCTGTCATAAGACAGGGATAGATGAGCCATATCTCCTGTCATAGACAAGCTATATACTAGTCTTGTAATAATTTGTGTGACTCCTTTTCCTACATAAGTTATTGTTGCAAATTCAATGAACTCTCCCTCCCTAACAGCATGACATTGTGTATGGATGCTTAGGCTGATCATTTCCTACTCAGACCAGTTTGAGATAGGAAAAAGATTCATCCCGAATTGTAATTGTTTTATTTTCATATTTATATATTTACTGACTTATCATATTTATTGTTTTATTAATTAACAATAACATCAAAACAGTAACACACTACTTAAACTTATTTCTAATGCCAAAAAGTTATCCTATATTGAGCTGGAATTGAAGAATTTGAACAGTAAAACACTGTTGGCAGCATGGACTTGATAACAGTGATTTGACTTATGTTATGAATCTGAATTTCGAGCAATGTTACCAAATGTAGTTGATTTAAAAGCTGATTCAAATTTCAAAAAAATAAAAGCTTTCATCTTGAAAACAGGATAAATTTTGAAATCTGGGATGTTTTCTGGGGCAGTTTACTGATATGGAACAATTGTCAAAAATCAGAGCATCCATAAAGTGACCATTCTGTCCCATAAAATCTGAGACAAATAATGATTCTATGAATATGCTCCCATCATAATATGGCGGCAGCCATGTTTCACATATTGGGCATCACTATGTTATAAAGCCATCAAGAACATAAACTATTGGCTAATAAACATCTGTCAAAGCATGATAACATTTCTAGATAGACTGATTATAACTCAAGGTTATGGTACTCTGTTAGAATGACTAATTTAGTATGATTTAGATTAGCAGTCTCAAACTCATTCTCTTCTAAAGGTCACTTCAGACAACTTTCATTGTTTGGGGGCTGCACTTAAAATCAATGTCTTACAGGAAAAAGAAATTTTTATATGAGGTAAATAAACTGAAGGATTGATTATGCTAACTATTTATAAAATCAGTTATAAATGACATTAATTTTTATAAATTTGAGTGGAAATTTTTTATTGAAAAATTATGTTTTACTTGAATTGAATTCCAATACAATTTAAAAATACTTTAAAATGATTTTCAAATATTTTATGAAAAACTTATTTCATGTTGTTGTTGTTGTTGTTGTTGTTTTTTTTAAGTAACTTTTATACATTCTAGTGATTATAATAAATTCTAGGTGGGCTGCAATAAAGAATATAAGCGGCCATGAATTATAAATTGCTTATTTAGATGGTTAATAGAAATTAATGAATGAATGAATGTTTTCCATTATTGATAACAGTTTAAATTCTCATCATACAGATATATTGATGCATAATGTTTTGGAAAGTTTTCATGTAGTAAATAAATCAACTCATAATCATGGAAGACCTAAACAACAAGTTAATTTCAAACAGGTCTAATGCAGGATATAAAATATCTTTAGTTAACGATAAATAATAATATTTATCGTTAACTAAAGATATTTATAATAAAATAAATAATAAACGATATATTTATTTATATATCGTTAACTAAACATATAAAGATATGAAATCGAGAAATATTAGCTGAAAAAATATTCTTGAAAATAATCATAAAATAAACTTGCCCTGAATAGTGAATGTTATATAAAAAATATTTGTCTTAAAAACAATTATAGAGATTTAATATTTTTGTCAATAAATAATATTTTTTGAGAAATTTGTTTATTAAACTTTTTTAAACAAAAATAAGATATAAATGTTATGAATATAGTTACAAGGTAGTTCTCAACTTACAATGCCATCAGCTTACATCACTCATATTTACAACAGTGATATAATATTAAATTCTGTGATTGGGCAATGTGCAATTCATATGTTTGAGTCCACATGCAATGCTCTGATATACAGAAAAACATTCTTTTTGTGTCAGATTCTTGTATTTTCATATTAAGTTTATTACAAGGAAGTGGAGTATAAGAATAAATATTGAGAGTTGGTTAGCCATAAATTTTGAACATTTCCAATTTCTGAATACTTTGACTTATGATCTCACAGTTTGAACTGAACCCTGTAATAAATTGAGGACAATGCAATTGAATTTATTTATATAAAAACACAAAAAAAAAATATATAAAATTTTCATCATTACAGTAGATTCTTATTGAATGTCAGTGTTAGGTTCCTAAATATCACAACTTTAACTGAAGTCAGAAATCCTATGGGTCTAATGTTATAATTCTGGGTTATGTTTCTATAATGCTTTTTTAGAATGCTTCTAGAATTTCTAAATTTCATTTAGAATGCTGGTACTAGAAGGGATTCTATTTAGTAATTTTTGCCATCTAATCAATATTGTATTATTCAATAATGGAATGACATGAATGAAAAAAGCATTATATATACGCAGTTCTGAGTTACAAAGGTGAATCATTCTGCAAAACTCTTACATAAGTCAAAATCAACATATGTTGGACCATATATTATGTAGTATTAATGTGTCACATGGTATAACACTAAAAATAGTTATATTAAAGAATAAGCATCTAAATTGCCTGGTAAATCCACATCTGGATCTTCCAAAATGATAAGTGGCTTTGAGGGTCTGATTCAATTCTGAGTCCTAGAAAATATCTCAAAGTCCAGGTTTGAGCTTGGCTCATTACCAAAAAATAATCCTATATAAGTACAAATCTACACATGATGGATCTACAAAAGTTAGGGATTGCCTATAATTGTAAATTTTAATTGGAAAATGTTACTTAGCTGTTATGTCATGTTATGTCATTTTCTAATAAAAGACATCTTAGAATCCACAGGTGTTATCTCCGTGATTAGTTTTTCTTAATGGTTCAGTTCTCAATTATTGGCTAATTGTGGTTAATTCCAAATCCTATCATATATCATCTATACCAGGGGTGGCCAACAGGTCGATCGCAACCGACCAGTCGATCGCGGGACGATTTGTAGTCGATCTTCGTAAGTTATCAGATGACTCTCTTACTGTATAGTATCTTCTCTAGACAACTAAAGCCAAACTTTTGCTTTATTGCTGAGTATGGCCCAAAACAGAATAGCCGGTAGCAGCAGAGCATTTAGACAAAATTCTAAATTCTCTGACGATGCCAATGTGGCACCTATGAATTGACACTTGTGAGAGTTGAAGTGAAGTATTGAGATTTATGAGTAAAATAAAAGGAAAAAACTGTGGTCGCTGCCGGATATCTCATTTTGGGCTAATGTCGTTTTGGGATATGTTGTTTTGCCTCCTATCTACTCTCATCATCAAACGAAGAATTTCAAAGGTAGATCGCGAACTCATTGTTAACATATAAAGTCGATCTTAATGACAAACAAGTTGGCCACTCCTGATCTATACCTATGAAGATTTGCCAGATAATAGAGAAAAGAGATAGATAAGCTGAACTGGTTCCCTCATATAAATTTTCTTATATTTATGATTATAATTCGATCCTAGATTCTATGATTAGAAAGTCTACACATTCAATCCAGTTTACAATATACCAGAGGTTGCCAAACTTTGTCACTACAAGCCACATAGGAGAATCTCAAATACTTGAGAGCTGTAATCAGTTTCTGAGTCAGAATCACATCAGTTTTTTTTGGATAATTTTGACAATGGTTTAAAAAATTATTTTTATTTCACATGCAATTATTTCATATAGATGCATACTGCTAGTTTTAATAAATGAACCATTTTTACAAATATATTATTTTTTAAAATTAAATAGGTATTTGCTTCATATTATCTATTGATTTTCATGGTATGGAGCCATATTGAAGGTATCAAAGAGTCGCATGTGGCTTGCGAGCTACAATTTTGCCACCATAGCAATATACAGTAGTTTAGTGCAGTGTTGATAGACAATATTGTACATTTGAATTAGCACTCATATAAAATGTGGTTACCTGGATTTCTGTAACTACTATGTGTTTCCAACTTATTTATCTATCTTTTTTGCAATGAAATGTAAGAAAATAAGACTTTTATTTTTCTTCATAAATTATGCTAATTTTAATTTTTTAATTAATTAAAGTTTGCTCACAACATAAAAACAAAACAATATTAAATGAGGCAACATTAAACAAGACTGTATCGTATTTCCAAATATACAAAAATAATTTACAAATCAATCTGAATTTAAATTTATGAATTTTAAAAATAATTTTTTACTTTTTTAATTAAAACTTTCATTCCATTTTTAGGTCTTTATCAGTAGACAACAAAGGATATAAATTGCTTCAAAAAATGGGTTGGTCTGAGGGAGAAGGTTTAGGGAAAAGTTCAAGTGGTATAAAAGAGCCTGTAAGTAGAAAAATCAGTTTATTTTATATAAATGAATTATATGCTATTTAAATTACATTTTAGTTTTTTTATTATAATTTTATATCCAATTTTTAATTTTAAACAAATTATAAAGAAAAAATTACACTGAAAAACTAAATAATAATATCCAAAAACTTTTTCAAGATCAAAAACATTTGATATCTATCATGATTTTAAATTTAAAAAATATCTATTTTACATATCTTTTAATAAAATTTAAACATTTATTAATACTTCAGCGTTAAAAATCATTGATTATAAAATCTTTCTGAAATAACTGATGATTTCATAAAATTAACTAATATTACTACTAGATTTTGCTTATATTACTTTATAAAATATTGAAACATTATTTATACTTATTAAATATGGATTTATTATGAAGTATGGTATTATTTACTTAGTATTTGTCTGAGATAATATTTTTTTTATTCAAATAATGACATCATAGCTATATAATGGAAATTTTGAAGCCAATTTGATTGATGAGATATAATATCTTTCCATTTTATTATTCTATTAGTGAGAACTATTTTAACTACTGCATTTGTTAATTACTGAATAATTGAAGTCCTTAAACAGTACTTTCTGCAGTAAATATTCAAAAACAACTTTATTAAATAGGAATGTTTTTGGTATTCTATACCATCATCAACTATACATAAAATATAAAAAAAATATCTATAACAACTGAACAAAGTTATTTTTTTTTTTATATTTTACATAAAGCTGATGATGGTACAGAGTACCGAAATGTTCCTATTTAAATAAAGTTATTTTTGAATATTTACTGCAGAAGTTCTGTTTTATGGACTTCAATTATTTAGTATTCTATTAGTTTCTAAATGATAAAACAAAGATTCATTGTGAAACATGAAACAGTTAGAACCTTTGTTTGCTTGCATTCTAGATAACATAACATTAATGCTGACATTTATTGATTATAGTCCAAGATATTTAAAATTAAAATGCCATATTTACTTACATAATCTTCTGATTCAGGCAAAAAATAAGTAGATCTTCATTAAAGGTAAATTCCAATAACTTGTTAAGTCAAAAATAAATTATAGCTATACCATATGGCATCCTTGTAGCCATTTCAATAAATTTATTTCTAATCAGTTTTACTGTATGATAGATATGACATATATATATTTTTTTAAATTAATCCTAAAATTATTCTATGTATAATAAATAACAGAAATATTTCTGATTTGAGAAATAACTTGTTTAGCACATTAATGATTTTACAAACTAATAAAACTTTTCTAACAAAATCATGTATTAGTGCATGGATGGGCAACTTTTTTTTATGTAATGGCCACATTTAAAACTTTTGAACTGACACAAACTGCACATGAGAAAAAAGAAAAACAAAATGCAGGTAAATTGCAATTATTTATTCATATATGATTATAAATTAACATAAATAGGCCTATACTTAATGTGACTTCTGGAACTGTTGTAAACGTAATATATCCAAAATATTTGATTAAATATTAGTTACTGCTAGTTTTAAATTATTTTTGAGATGTGAAAAAGCCAATTTCTTGTTTTACTTTTTATTAAACTCATGGCAGAAAAACTGTTGACATACATAAGTTGTCAGAAAGCCAATTTCTTGTTTTACTTTTTATTAAACTCATGGCAGAAAAACTGTTGACATAAGTTGCAGAAAATAATGATAGAATTTTTGCTGCATAATTCCTTAAGTTGGAAAATTGATTTTCTTTGATAAAAGTTTTATAAAAATATACCAACTTTTTTTCTTTAAAAATATCTTTCAAATCTAAATTATTTTACAAGTCTGTTATCTTCAATTAAAGGTCATTTGGTGCATTTTCTATATTTACTGAAAAAGATACTATAAAAATCCATATTTCATTTTCTTGGTTAAGGAATTTTTTATTTTATTTATTTATTTATTTTGTAATATTTTATGCAACGTGAACTGCACAAAATACTAATGCAGGCCACGAGTTGCCCTTCCCTTTATTAGAGATAAATCAGTACAAGTTATAAGTTTTATTAGTGGAAAATGATAATTATATATCAGTTTATGTATCAGTGTAACGGGAAAGAAAAAAGCTATACTGTCACAATTCAAATTATTAGGTCATTCTTTTGCTAAAAAGAACAGTATCTGTTTTCCAGTACATGAATTTTATGTTTATATATTTGTGTAGATGATTGTGTTTTCTGTATAGAATATATACAATGTTATTTTTGTTATATAAATGAAAAGTTTGAAATAATATATTACTATGCATTATTTTGACATTTAATAAGCAATCAACATTAATGGTGTAATTTATAAGATGTCCATTTTCATTAAGAAAATAATTATTTTTGTAATATTTTGTTAAAAACAGTAATAAAAAGTTTATATTGATATCAATCATATTTAATTAACATTTATTTTTTTTTATTAAAAAACTTAAAATAATCCAGCAAAACTTTTTGTAAATTTGAAAACTGTTAACGTACTATCTTAGTATAGAAATTACAAAATACTGAAGCTTCTTCTAAAAGAAATTTAATGTTTGATGATTATTTTGAAAATTCAGATTTAAGCAGATTTTTATTTTTAATGTTTTTTTTTAAAAACTATATTATGTGTTGCTAATAAGATACTTTTTTTTATATTTTCAAAAATATCATAATTGTTTATATTTTAAGATATTAAAAATTAATAAAAAGAAAGTAATATATACAAGTAAATGTTATATATTGCATTATTTGGCATATCTGATAGATGCATTTAATGATTTGTAAAATTTTAATCAATAATTTTCACTTCCATTCCTGCAAAATTTAAATCATTCAAATACTGATCAATTAGCATTGGGATAACTTAAATCAATAACCAATGTTTATTTTATTGTATAATAATGCTGAATTTAATATTAATTTTTAATCACAGTTTAGCAGTCTAACAAATGTATCATAAAAATTAAGTTTTAGAAAATGAAACTTTTTTAAATATATATATAATGCAATTAATGAGAATTGAATATAGTTTAATTTTAATGTTAAACTGAATTCTATTACCATATATTTTTTGTTTCATGTAATTAAAAGATCAATTGATCACTGGCAAAGCCCATTAGCATTAAAAAATTTCCTTGGATTTTTTTTTTTTTTTTTTGATTTATTTGATATTATGAATATAGAATTCAAATTCATGTTATATTGATTATCTCAAAAATAATTGTTTTTTGAGCTACAGGTTTCTCAATACATATCTTAGATAACTGATACCCATTAGAAAGCTTGAAATGGTTGTCAAGAATTAAATAAAATATAATAACCATAATAATTATTTTAAAATAACAGATTAAACAATTTAATTTTACTGAAAGTATGTGTTGGTTCTTTTATTTTGATTTTACAATAAAAAGTCTTATAGTTTTTTAATATTTTGTATAAAATCAGTCATTTATTTAAATATCAAACTTGGAAGAAAAATATTCTTCCTCATCTCAGTCAAAATGAAAACAATTTTTTTTTTATTTATGCTTTTATTAATTTCGTGATCAATAAAATAAACAACTGGGTTATTCTATAATTATTTATCTTATCGATTTATTTTCATGACAGAGGTTATCTTTTGTTCATACTATTTACATCAAATAAATGATTTCAATCTGTTTTTGGATGCGAAATCTTATAAATAATAAATATTATGCATAGAACAATAAACTTTATCATTCATTCTTTTTTATCTTTTAATCTTGACTATTAAAACTAATAATAATTTATTCAGGTTTTAATTATTGAATAGATATATTAATAGATTTTAATTTCAGTATAAAATATTAGTGTAATGAAAATCATAGATTTAACATTTTCACTACTTATACTAATTATTAATTTTAAAACACTACTTCATGAATGCAAAATTAAGGAAGTGTTGAAGGATGCCCACTCAAGGTTCCATGGAACTGTGGGTGGGTATCCTTCAACATTTCCTTGAAATCCACAAGGTTCTGTGGAATCTGGCTAATAATCATTGATAAAGAAGTCTAAAATTATATAATTCAGTAGCCTACATATAATTCCTCATTATTCAGTTATGTAAACTGACTTATGTATTTTGAAAACTATTAATAGTATTCAAAATAGTAAATATAGTCTGTATTTGAATACAATTTCAAGTTCAATGTAATGATAATTAATAATCAATTAAATGAAGAATGAACAATAATTTTAAAACTTATTAAATAATAATCAAGTTAGACAAGTAAAAAATAATTTAGACAGAATTGAAGTTCTCAGTTATGAATTTTGTTCAAAAGAATAAGTGTGTAAATTAAATTGATAACTTACCAATTTAGTTTATTATTATTATTATTATTATTTCAAATGATTTAAACAATGACAAAAATTTCTATAACAGTTAGTAAGTACGAGTATCCCTCCTATAACACGGCTTCCTATACGATTTGAAACTTGCCGAAACCCTCATATAACACGATACTTCTACATTATGATTTTTACTTAGCACATTTAGAAAATTATATTTACTCTCCTACATCAGTGCCTATAACACAAAACATTTTTATTAATTTTTGTAAATCCATACTATGGACACACAAATCGCAATCATTGAGAAATACTCTGCTAAAATTAGTCTTAAATGCAGTTTCGTTAATTTGCCATGAGAGAGATGATATGCAATCTATTTTCGATTTTGATTTGAAATTGAGTTAATTGAATTAATTTTGAAATTGAGTAAATTGGCGCGACCATTGAGTATTTTGTGTTCCAAACATTCAGTTCTTGGATAAAAGATAAGTTTTTATTCTTCAGTAGAGAGGAATTATGAAAGAGAAGAAAAATTTTTTATTCATAAACTTTTTTGTGTATATGTTAAGAAACTATTGTTTTATGGTTGTAGCGTGTTAGATTACAGATTTTGTAAAGAGAGCAGGATATACACAAACTTTAAATACATAAAAAAGTTCAGGTGAAGTTGATATTGCTAAAGAAAAAAAGTTCTCATTTTAATTAAACAAACAATGATAAGGAAGATACAATTTTTAAATGAGTGTTATATAGAATGTATATTATTTTCTTTACTTTTGTTTGACATATTTTTTTAGGGTCTTACGTATATATTTTTTCTTTTTTTATGTTTCGTGTTATTAATAATCTTAATAAAAATTAAGTTTCTTATGTGGAATTAAGTTTGTTTTTAATTGGTTTTGAAACGTAACTCTCCTTTTTGTATTGGCTCCAGGTGTCATATAACACGGTTTCACATAACACGCTGTTTTTAGGAACCTATCTGCCATGTTATAGGATGGATACCTGTATCAGTAAAATTTCTATTAAGTAAAATAGATATAATTTCATTTATGGTTATAGTTCTATAAGCATAAGTAAACTTAGATTTTCTAGATAAAAATTATGAATCAAATCCAGAGATCATTGTTTGACTGTATTTCTAGTATTCAGTAATTTGCTGTAAGTATTCCACTGTTTATTAGTATTTTATCCCATTGTTTAAATTAAAGTGGCACATCAGAATTCAATGACTCCCATCTATAATTAACATAGATCTCAATGCTACCGTTATAACGCGAATTGTATTTAACCTTATTGTAGAACAAAGTTTCAGAATAATGATTTACAGTGGCGCTGACTTTTAATTTTTGTCATAAGTAGCATGAATTATCAATATCCAAATACATTACGAAAAATTATACAAATATGAATGCTCATTTTGATAAGGATTATAATGAAAAATATTTTTATATAAACTAAATACTGTATATACTGTAGTATAGAGTGAATTGGAATAAGATGGTAATTGAAGGGAAGTACAGTATCTTGTTTTTCTTTAGTTTGTTAGACCACGCATGCAATTTGCAGTCATCTGATTGTTTGGTTAACTGATCGTTTCTCTGTGCCCACATAAGCGACTAAACAGTTAACCGATCGAGACGTGCGCCCACATGCAACTAAACAGTTGGTGGACAACTCATTTTCTAGGTCATTTATTCCGATTTTCTACCATAGTTTGGCAAACTTCTGTCCAAAGTTGAGCAATTAAATTCCTATTGGAATGTTCTTTCAGAAATAATTTAATTTTACATTTAAAAATTATGCATTCTAGGTTATACCATAACAATTTTGTGATAAATCTAAATAAAACAGAATTTATGAAACATAATTTGGATAAACATGATACTGATATAGAGATACAAATCTTTGGGAGATCTTTTCTTTTTCAACAGAGTCATAAAGATTAAGGAATTATTTTAGATGCAAAATTAAATTTCAAATTTCATATTGATTATTTAATAAAAAAAATTATACAGAAAAGCTGGTTTTACTTGGAGATATCTAAGATATATTTCTGATCTAATATGTAAAATCTGGCTGAATGTAAAAAAAGATAAGTATTGTGTCTTATGGTTTGATTATTTATGCAGCAACATCTAAGACATATTTAGAAAAATTTTAATAGAAGCTATCAATATTCAATTAAACAAATTGTAATATTAAATTTATTACTAAATTGTAATGGATGGAGAACAGACAGACAAAGGAAATAAACGCATTATCAAAAATTTAATTGGAATACTAGTCCAAGCCTGGAGTTCAGGTGTTTATATCCCGAAATTACCTTTTAAGGTTTTTTTCTTCAGGAGTCAAGTTATACCAATTTTCTATCTTAGTTTGGCAAACTTTTGTCCAAAGTTGAGCAATTAAATTCCTATCGGAATGTTCCTTCATGACTTCAGTCTAAACCAGTCTTACATAATAAACTGTTTCTATAAAATTTTCCGTCCAATCATCGGTATCCATTTCCTCTTACAGTATATTCAGTGTGTATTTCTTTATGGTTATATAATCAAATATTAACGTATTCAGTAAAAATATTCATTTTTAGCGATATTATAAATATGAAACTAGTTTTATGTTTTACTTATCTATTTATGTAACCCACCAAAAACTCAAAAACGAATGACAAATTTTCGTCCAGATATATTCGTACTGGTTTATACAACTGTTTGGCTGCAAGTTGGCGCAGACTTGTACAAAGTTATATGTCACATCCTAGTTGGACGACTGTTTAATTTGTGACAGGTTACAAACTGTTTAATCCGCCAACAAAAGAGTTGCTAGTGAGTGCATTCTCATAAAGTCATTTGTTCTCATTCCTGCAATTAAATAGTTAACCGACTGATAATTGCGTATGAGCGCGGGGCCTTTGTATTTCAATTTGTCGATCACCAAACTCGTTTACTATTTCCTCCCTTAAAGTTTGCTAAAAAATAAAACAGGGATACTGTCATAGTACAGGTAAGCCTCGATTAGTGCGAGTTCGAATAATGCAATTTGATTAGTGCGACTTATAAAATTGATACCGTTTTTCAGTTAGTGCGAGCAAATATTCGATTAATGCGAGTTGTAAGCATAGACCATTCTTACTAACAAAGCTCCGCTTCATTTTATGATGTCAATTAACAAATTACTGTTAATTTTCGGTAAGTAAAACAGGACTGATGTCAATTAACAAATTACCGTTAATTTTCGGTTTGTAAAACCGGACATTTATGATGTCAATTAACAAGTTACTGTTAATTTTTGTTTAGTAAAACTGGAGAGATGTCAATTAACAAATTAATGTTAATTTTGTGGTTAGTAAAACCAGACGAGGAGTTAACAAATTACCATTAATTTTCGGTTAGTAAAACCGGACAAGAAGCCGTCTAATTACCGTTAATTTTCGGTTAGTAAAACCGGACGAGGAGCAGTCCAAGAACAGTCACTTGGCTTTGAAGGGGTGAAACATCAGAAAGATGGGTTTTTTGCCGTTAATTGTTTAACATTACTGTACCATTATTTAGCTTTGCTATCGTAACTGTTTAACATTACTGTACTATTATTTAGCTTTGCTATCGTATAATTTGCCGATGGGTTTTTTGCTGTTAACTATTTAACATTACTATTATTCAGCTTTATCATCGTATATATACAGTATAGTACAGAATTTTCTCTTTTAAAAAGTATCGAAATGGATAAAAGAAGAACACTTTTGACGGTAAAACAGGAAACGAAAAAAAGAAGAGGTCAGTGATTACGCTACAGTAAAAAATAGATGTGATTGAGCGACATAAAAGCGGTCACGCAAATTCTAAGATAGGACGAGATCTCAAAATGCCTGAATCTACCGTACGGAATATCGTAAAACATGCAAACGAAATACAGGAGAAAAGTAAAATTTCATTGACTCATTGTGGTTTTCAAACAACTACAAGAAATAGAAGTTTTGTAATAGAAATGGAGCGTCTTTTAGCTGTATGGATTGAAGACTGCAACCAAAAGTGCATACCGATTAGTACAGTGAACATTCAAGCAAAAGCTGATAAGTTATTAATTTAGATGATGAATAACGATATAAAATATGAAAATAAATATTTCTTAAACAGTTAGTGTTAAATTAGTATTGTGGTTATTCATCCTGAAGGTTGGCTAATGGCTGGAATCTCACAAAGCAAGAACCAATTACCATATTTTACATAGAGTTAATACTTTGAATTATGCAAATTCGAATAGTGCAAGAAATTCGTCGAACCAATTATTCGCACTAATCGAGGCCTATCTGTATAGCCTAGGGCCGCACTTTCCCAGTGATCCCTATTCTTCACCATCTGACCTCCATGGGTGTGGGTGTAGCCCGTGGTTGGAAATGATCTGCCATTTATTAATTTATCTGATTGGAAAGGGGCGTAAAACAAAATACCAAAAAAACTCTCAAACTGCCGCCTTCAGGTTCTGCCATTTATTAATTTATCTGATTGGAAAGGGGCGTAAAACAAAATACCAAAAAAAACTCTCAAACTGCCGCCTTCATCTAATAACTATCTAAGGTAATAAAATTTGTGATCACTATTAAATTTCCAACTCTCATATATATATATATGAGAGTTGGAAATTTAATAGTGATCACAATGATACAGATTAGCACAGGAAAGGCATAGTACAGATTCACTCTTTTACATCCCTCAATATAGTCTCCAGCATTGTCCATGATCTTTTTCCATTGTTGTAATAGCTTCATAATGCTATCAGCAGCCCCAAATGTGTTGATGTCATGGATGGAGCAGTAAACTGCATATATAATATCAAGAACTGTGTGAAAATGAATGCCTTGTAGGGCTTCTTTCAGTTTAGGAAATAAATCAAAGTCACAGGAGATAAAATATAAAGAGTATGATAAGTGATACAGCAGTTCACAATCCCATCTTGTAAGCAGGTCACAGACAACACCAGCCACAAGACAACAGATATTATCATAAAGGATAATGGTTGGAGTAGTCAGAAAGTGGCTTTGTTTCCTCTGCAGGACTTCATGCAAGTTGTGCTGCAAGAAATGTGCATAATATGCAGCATTTAGTTTGTCCATTGTATGCCTGTGCATCTGAAACAGCAGGTTGCCCAGGCCTAGGCTTGTCGCTCACATTCTCACTTGAATGCATTCACCCACTTCCTTATCATACTGTACGATAATGAATCAATACCATAGACCTCTATAATTCCCTGATAGTACTCCTTTGTGGCAAATACCCTCGCAGTTTCAATTTTAAGCCAAGAACACTCCTTCAACTTGGAAAACATTTTTCTCCTTCAATCTTCTGCTCTGCACAGATCTGAGTGAAGTTAATGTAAGTGAGCAGCATGTGGAAAAACAGTATCCTTTACCATGATGGGAGGAGAAGATTCAACCTTGTTATGTGCCAATATAATCAGGATCACATGTCACCATTCACAGCACTGCTGTGATCACTATTAAATTTCTAACCCAGGTGTATATATATATATATAAGTTAATTGTAACAAGTTTTTATTACAAAATCTTCTCTAGATTTCAAAGATAATTTTATTTTGAAATAATTTTTACATCATGATAAAGAATATAAATGAGTAAAATAAAAAATTTAATAGAAATTGTCAAAATAACAGAAATTAACATTTCTGATGATACTTTTGCAAGAAAAGCAAAGAAAGTTGCAAGATCATACAAACAATGATGACCTGTAAAGATTCATGATAGAAAATTATTTTCCCTTTATTTAGTTTTTAAATAACTTAATTTGTGATTATGGAACCTGAATTTCATTTTAGACTAGTTACTTAATAAATGGATGTTGTATGTTTATATTACATAAAATCTGTGAAAAGATTGCTATTATCTTATCAGTAGAGGTTGCAGTTAGGGCTGTTTAAAGCTTCCCTTCCCTAAAATCTATCCTATCATTCGTGTGGCCATGCAGACTGTAATCTATGTGATAAATAAAAACGGTTTAAAAACCGCCGCGACTAACCGGTTGAAAAACCGCCCGTGTGCACTAGCCCTTAGTCTAAAGACTTCCAATGTATATGTGCAGGAGCAATATCTGCTTATGATATACTTTAGTGGCATAAAAATCAGTTTCCTCATCCAGGAAGTGAGCTTCAATATAAGTACATTGGTCCCATTGAAGGAAAATACAACACTTGTTACTATTAATTTTATTTAAAAATTGTTGAACAAAGACCTTTTTTTTTTTTTTGAAATAATAAAAATGCCATCCATATACTGAATATATAATTTAAACTACTTTTGTATTCATTATAATTGGAAGTTTACTTTTCAGACACTCATTTCAGTTATAGATGAAGCTAACAATGAACCCATTGGTGTGCTTCTTAACTGAGTGTAATATTTCTCATCTAATCTGAAATATGCATTCTGTACTATTAGGTTTACAATCTTATTAAATAACTGGACATTTCTTAGGAGGATACTAGAATTATAGATTATACCAACAAAAAAGATTGTTAGAAAGAACTACATATTTGAACAGAATTTAGCTGAAGTTGTAAACATAAGGGATTTTTTTCATTAACAGTGAAATAGAATCCATTATGTTTACAACCTAGGAGATTAATTAAAACAGTTAATGATATACAAGTAATACTTGACTTACAATGACAGGGTTTCAAACCATACCCATAAACTGTAAATACCCAAAATTTATGGATTTCTCATTACTAATATTTACTAAGAAATTATACATTATCTTAATAAACATAAAGAACCCAAAACTACAAGAACCAGATATAAAAAAGTTGCTTTCCATATATCAGACCATTAGGTCAGGGAATCGAACCCATGCAATCCATTAACTGATCACAGAATTTATTGATTACATCACTGCTGTAAATACCAATGGTTGTAAGCCAGACTACCTGTATATTAGGATAGCACTTATGTATTATTTTTTTAAGGTAACTAAATATTGTTTTTGTAAAGTCATTACACATAAATATTGTATTGTATTAATATATTATAATTTTCTTGAATAATTCTAAGTTTCTAAATTATCATTTTCCTGTTTGATATTTCTATTGACTGTATTTTATTGAAGATGAATTTTGATACAAAAAGCATTTCTAAATAAAGCCTTTTGAGTAAAGTTAGGATAATTAAAGTTTGATTTACTTATAACTTTGTATACAAACAATACAGAAAATAAGTAGTCACAAACATCTTACATTCACAGTATTTGACAATTTACTGAATCATGTGCACAATAGAAGTGCATCAATGCACTTCTATTGTGCATGCACTATTGTATCTTTTTCACTGCATGAACAGTAGTAGTTGTCTTATTCCAAAGAGCTCCCTGCTGTGAAAGCAAAATTACAAATTTGAAATACAGTAAGATCCCACTTAATGCTGCTCCGTTTAATGCTGTTTCAATATAACGTAATTTTTTTCGAATTCTATATTTTTTATTGATTCACTTTGGCACAGATTTTCAAACCATTATACTCATATAAATCCGAAATTGCATAAATTTGTTGGTTTGATACTCCTATGGCCTCTGGCAGAGCATTTGATTTCAGTGCAGTGCAGTACATATAAAAGTTTGCTGTGGTCACAATTCATATTTATGATTGGCCATCAACATTATTTTACAGTAATAAAAATAACAATTATCCCAGTTTAGTTTTAACTTGATTGCTATCATTTTGAACTATAGTTCGATGCGGTCAAAGTGGCTTCCTCTGCCACTTTGAACTATAATTCCTTGAAGTTAAAACGTTTTTTTCATCGATACTTTTGTCAAAACAAATTTAGCCACTCTTACCAAAATAATGGATCAGTTTATACAAAATGATCCAAATTTTGATAGAAGTTCAAAGGCAAGATGAAGTGTCATGGATGCAATGTCTCACTATTTAAAATTGCTTGCCAAATGAAAGAGGAAAAGGCAAACGATGTTAGATGATTTCTTAACAAAAAATGAAAAGTATCAAATGAGGAAGAACCTTCCTCATCACAAATATAAATTATTTGCTCGAATATTTTTGATTTTCATGAATGATTTATGAAGACAAATCAGGATATTAACAAAAAAAAATGTCTATAATTAATGTAATACAATAGTAATAATACATATTACAAAATAAAATAATAAAAAATGGTACATATATTTTTTTATTCGCTGTCCTATTTCATCTATCCCATTATTTACATATTAAGATGATCTCGTTTACTGTTGTTTCATGTAGTGCTTCATTTCTTTGGAATTTATCCCCTGCGTTAAATGGGGTCTTACTGTATTTCAGATTAGGGATGCTCAACCTGTATTAACAAATTATGATATTTGTTATGATTTAGAAGCAGCTATTTAGTTGACATTATTGCTTTATTTTTTTAAATCATCAGTCAAGTGTCTATTTTTGAATTATAGAAAATATCTTAATTTTTTAGTATTCTAGTGAGAAAGACCTAATGGCAATATGCTAACATCTTTAAATAAGTTCATTATTTTCATCCAATTAAATAGAAATTTTTAAAGAACTTTTAAGTAATAAAAGGAATGTGCTATTTAAAATCATAATATGATGATTTTAAATAGCAGTATGAGTTGGGTGATGTAATGCATAACATTATATACTGACAGAACTCTTTTCTTTTGAATTCTATTGGAGTGAAATTTTCAGGGGCTTTAAATAATATAAGTTTCTTGGCTGGTTGTTTTGGGTTTAAGGATACAAAGATATTTCACATGCCAAACTTATGCCAGACATTGGATAAAAATTTTAAAACATATAATTAACAAACAGTATTAGCAAAAAAATAAATGTAATGTGAAAGATCACAAATGGAAACAAAATAAAATCTAAAACTAACTTCATTGTCAAAATAGAATAGTATATGTATAAAATGGTATAAAAGATCATAAATCAAATAAAAACAAGTAACACTATTGTAAAATAAACATTAAATTCATTATAAAATATAGATATCAGATAAAGGCAAAAGGACAAGTACTGTTAAGATCATTGCTAATAAGTGCTTGTAAATGATATAAGAAATGTCTATATTCACATTTGGGTCAAAATCAGTTTAAATGATGTAATCTGAAGATATATATGCAAAGAAGAGAATCATTCTTCTTCATTTTTACCTGATTAGGCTGAAATTTTCTAAAAACTATAAATGAAATGATAAGCCATCCTCTAAAGCAGGGGTGGTACCAAACTTTTGGGAGAAAGGGCCATATTGTATCAATGAAATACAGGTAGGCCTCGATTAGTGCGAGTTCGAATAATGCGATTTCAATTAGTGCGACTTATGAAATTGATACCATTTTTCAGTTAGTGTGAGCAAATATTCAAATAATGCGAGTTGTAAGCATAGACCAGTCTTACTAACAAAGCTCTGCCTCCTTTTATGATGTCAGTTAACAAATTACCGTTAATTTTCGGTTAGTAAAACCAGACGAGGAGCAGTCCAAGAACAGTCACTTGACTTTGAAGGGGTGAAATATCAGAAAGATGGGCTTTTTGCCGTTAACTGTTTAACATTACTGTACTATTATTTAGCTTTGCTATTGTATACATACAGTATAGTACAGAATTTTCTCTTTTAAAAAGTATCGAAATGGATAAAAGGAAGAACACTTTTGACGATAAAACAGGAAACGAAAAAAAGAAGAGGTTAGTGATTACGCTACAGCAAAAAATGGATGTGATTGAGCGACATAAAAGCGGTCACGCTAATTCTAAGATAGGACGAGATCTCAAAATGCCTGAATCTACCGTACGGAATATCGTAAAACATGCAAACGAAATACAGGAGAAAAGTAAAATTTCATTGACTCATTGTGGTTTTCAAACAACTACAAGAAATAGAAGTTTTGTAATAGAAATGGAGCGTCTTTTAGCTGTATGGATTGAAGACTGCAACCAAAAGTGCATACCGATTAGTACAGTGAACATTCAAGCAAAAGCTGATAAGTTATTAATTTAGATGATGAATAACGATATAAAATATGAAAATAAATATTTCTTAAACAGTTAGTGTTAAATTAGTATTGTGGTTATTCATCCTGAAGGTTGGCTAATGGCTGGAATCTCACAAAGCAAGAACCAATTACCATATTTTACATAGAGTTAATACTTTGAATTATGCGAATTCGAATAGTGCAAGAAATTCGTCGAACCAATTATTTGCACTAATCGAGGCCTATCTGTATAGCCTAGGGCCGCACTTTCCCAGTGATCCCTATTCTTCACCATCTGACCTCCATGGGTGTGGGTGTAGCCCGTGGTTGGAAATGATCTGCCATTTATTAATTTATCTGATTGGAAAGGGGCGTAAAACAAAATACCAAAAAAAACTCTCAAACTGCCGCCTTCATCTAATAACTATCTAAGGTAATAAAATTCTCAGAAAATTATGTAGCCAAAATAGAAAGATCCTAAGGGGTGCATTTGTTGACTAACATATTCTAAAAGGGTAACATGTTAAAATTAAGCCAATTTTCTTAGTAGATCAGCTTTCATTGGCCGTTATATGAATTATGGGTTTGAATAATGCCAGCAGTCCGAAAAAAGTGAAACATCATTTTCAGAAAAGCTCTGCAGGGTCGAAATTCTTTTAAATTATATATTAAAATTATAATTTAATCATTTTAAATTTGAAACATAACTAAAGACAACTGTTTAGGAAATTGCACAAATATTAAATATAAACACTGTGAAATTACAAAAGGTATTGAGTTGATTGACTGACAAAACGATTTTATTTGATTTTGAATGCATTAATATTTTGCAACTGATTTCTTATGCAATGACATTTATTCTGATTAACGGATAATCAAATTGATTTTTGTAAGAAATATGACATTGTAATGACATATATAGTTTACCCCATATGATTATTATTTATTACTTTTCTAGAAATTACATAAACTATATTGCTGAGATATGAAACAGATTTGATATTTTTTTTGTATTCATTTTATTTATCAATAAAATTTTTGCCATTATAGCTATTAGTTGGAGGGCCGCGGTTTGCCCACCCCTGCTCTAAAGTTATGATAATTGATTCCAGAACTGGCAACATAAATCAAGATAGAATTTCCCATAAATTCAATGTTAAAATGATGTGACTGATTTTAGACAATATATTTTGATCAAGAAAACAGATACTTATTATCATAAGAGAGAAAACAGTCCAGCATTAGGCAGAAAAACATTTTATTACAATTATAATTACTGTTTTCTACATTTCACTTGTATTTCTCAACACATGTTGTGCTGTGCATCATTCATTTATATATTTTATTACAATTAAAGAAATGTTTTTAATCACTGCCATCTGGTTTACTTCAGCTTACAATGTGAAGTTTCAAATAACCACTATATAGAGAATGGGTTGTAAATGAACAACCTGAGGAATTATCTCAGTTTCTACATAATGGGTAAGGATAACAAGGCACTTCCTCTCGAATTATATCCATATAATTTGGATTATCTCCAATGTCCAATTATATAAATTGTGATGCATTCAATGATGACTTAAGGAAATTAAAACACTATCTTTTGAGATAAAGACCTCGTCTTTTTCTCAGAATCTTCTAATAACAAGCAAACTTCCTCTTGTATAATTGTTATTACTTGTTGCTCATTTGAATCAGTCATCAAACTTATGTTGTTCTAACTTTAATGAGTGATGTCTTAGTTAGTTTTGATACTGTTATAGTCCTCCTTTTAACTTCAGCCTCATGTTCTCAGTATCTTCAAAAATGACATATTCTGAATTTCAGTAAGATTGTTGAGTGCCAACTTTTAATCATAGGAAATCAGAAAATTGAAAGTATCTTCAACATTGATTTTGAAATCAATGTTGAATTGCCTCAATGCCTCAACTTTTTGGCTGGACAGAGAGATTGACATATATGGAGTTATGAATCCTGAATTTCCATGAAAAGAAAGAAAGAAAAATCTTTTTCAGATGCTGTTCATTATTTTTTCATCAACTTCTGCCCATGAATTCCTTGTAATCTTCACAATATCTAGAATATTGAATGAATTTAAAAATTTTTAAAACTCTGCTTATATTTTTACAATATCTTATAATAATTATGGTTTATATGCAATAATTAAACCTTTTTAAAATAAATCTTTAATAACAAATTAATTAATCTTTAATAGGAGAAATCAGTCAAAAACATGTTTGTTATTAAAGATTTATTTATTTTAAAAAGGTTTAATTACTGCATATTGTGCTAGAAACCATAATTATTTTTAGAATATTGAATGCCTTTCAAAATTTCTTCAGTATTAAATTTTCCTCTATCACCATATTTAGTGTTAAAGGAATATTTTTCTTTTCTTTGTTGTTTTATGTTACCTCAAATCTGAAGACTTGTGATCCAGAATTGAATCTGGATACTCTGGATCAGGACTGTCCAGCCCACGGGCTGCATGCGGCCCACTGCTGCAATGAATGCAGCCCCAACATAAAATCATAAATTTCCTTAAAACATTGAAATTTTTATGCACTTATTTTTTTTTTATTTTTTGAAATTCGTCATATTATCATTAAATATCCCATTTGTTTCATTTTTGTACTAAAAATATATAAAAAAAATAATAAAGTTTTTATTATTTACTATACACTTTACATTTCCGATTTCCATTTTCTAAAATATTTCTTATTTCACTGATTAAAACTTTTTGATCCACTCAATGATTTTAAAAAATTTCTGAACAAAAAGAAGTCAAAGGTTATTATGCTATGACATTTTTGCTTATTTGTCATGATGGATATCATATATTATACATTATTTACTAACTTTTTTTGTTTAACAACTATCATTAGAATTAGTATATTTTATGTGCCGTCTGAGACAATTTTTTTTCTTGAAATGTGGCCCAAAGAAACCAAAAGGTTGGACACCCCTGCTCTAGATAATAAGCTGGCACTTTATTTTACACATTATATTAAACTTAATATTATTAATACCTTACCTAATATTCCATTACCATTGGCTAGATGGCCAACAATAATGGATTGAGTTTAATAAGCCGTGAGTCATGATTGTCCTTGGTATGGATTGAAAATCATAACTTTTTGATGATTGTTATAAATTTTTCATTTTTCCATTAAATTTATATGCTTTATGAAAGATGAAACATTCAATAGCATATTATACCTAACCATTGATTTGCACCATATTTAAATTGCATGTTTTTGGTTTTACATAATCAAAAATATGCAAAACCAAAAATGTCTGTGGGTGGACTGAAGTATCTGGCAATACTTAGTGTATTTGCAGTTTCTTTGCTGATTTTAAAAACCTCTTTGGAAAATAAATTTGAAGAAAATTCTGAGGAAAAAGGAACTTTACAGTAATCATGATGACTTCCAACTGAGAAGAATGTTTTTATATTAGCAATATAACATATTTTTGGAATAAGCTGTTACTTTGATAAATTTTGAAGATTTTTGCACAATTTATTCTTTATTTTTTTTTAATATGCCCATTTATTATCCTTAAAATTTTATATATTTATACATAGAAATAGTATGAAATTTATTAAAAAAAATTATTTAATTGAATATTGCAGAACCTATCCTCCTTATTTTCTGCACAAATGTTTCTTTAAATTGACTTCTGATTCTGATCTTATGATTGCTTGTACAATATTCTGAACTTGGATATTTTCATAGCATATTGATTAGAAATTTTATTTTATTAGAAATGTAATAAAGCAATTGCTTGGAGATCCAGATTCAATTTTGGATTATTTTATAATCTTGAGGACTTGGGATCAAATCTGGACAATTATACCATCTTAAGGGATTCAGTATTCCATTGTCTATTACTGTTAAAATTATTAACATTAATAGTTCATTTTTGACTTATAGTATTTTCAACTTATGATAGGATTATAAAAACATAACCTCATTTAAGTTAAAAACAATCTGTATTATGACTAATAGGAGTTGTCAACAAATAGATATAAGATGTTATATAAACTGGTTGTAGATATTTTATCATATTTAGTAGAATATAAATATTATTGTGTTTTAACTTATATTCTAGATATAAGATATTTCTGACATATATTGACTAATGATGTAGTTATTGGAACAGAATTGTATTGTAAATAATAATTTAGTATACTTTTACGTTCTTGGAATATTAGTCACTTGTGATTTAAGTGAAAAAACTTTTTCATTCAAATAATTTAAGAAGAAATTTAATCAATAATAAAAATTGTTTGAAAAATTTCCTGCATAGTCATAGCAAAAGTTACTGTGAGGCCAAAGTTAAAAAGTATCAATTATTTTAAACAGACATGAAAGTATATTATTGTTACTCATGAGAAATATTAACTGTACAATGACTGTATTGTGAAATTTATTAACTTCATTGTATGTGTTCAGAATTGTTGTTTTTTGTAATTTTAAAAAGTATTTTTGTGTAAATCAAGGATTTGATGCAATATTTTGAGAATAGTATCAGTGACAAATAGAATAATTGAAATTGTGAATGTTTTATCCATATGCCATTAGTTTTTTTTTATTTCTATGTATTATACTTAGCAATTTTGGTAGTGTGTTAAGAGTAGGATATTTCTATTATTGGTGGCACTGCTTATGAAATAAATATTATCATCATCATTAAATCATATCCTTATATAATGATAACTTCTGCACCTGAAAATCACTGCTTAGCTTTAATTTATTATCTTAAAATAGCTTGCAGTTTTGTGACAATATTGATATCTCCTTTTATTAATTATTACTGTTCTATTTTCTTAGTGATCACTAGTGTAAACTATCAAGTGAAAAATATAGAAAAAAGTGAAAAAGAACTTGAACAAAATAAAAAAAAAATTTGAATCTGTAGAAATACATTATATCAATAATTGAAGATATTAAGAATACTAATTTTAAACAAGTTAAAGCTATATTGTCAACATTGTTTTATTTTATAAAAGTAATTCTGATTGTCAGATTGCAGAAAATTTACTTTAATTTTTTTCAAAATTTTTTGGAGAATTATATCAGTAAACACTTTTGAGAAACTTATCAGATCTAGCTTTATGACTTAAAATTCATAGTAAGAAATGATTTTAAATAAATTTAATGAAAGTTCAATTTCTTTTATCCCAAAATAAAAGATTGTTTAATTTCTCAGATAGCTTTTTTTTTCATCTGTAAATTTTAGAATAATTATTTTACATTTATGATTACTATATTCAGAAATAGAAGGTCTTGTGCTTTGCTTATGCTATCAATGCTTTGACTAATGCTCTAAATCATTTTGTCAGATAATCGTTGATGATTGAATTTGTTTAAGTCAAAATACTATGGGATTTGAAACTGAAAATCTGCATACTATCATTATACTACATTAGTTAATGCAATACAAATATTAGTCATGTGAAATTTTATCAGGAATAAATAAATATGAATTAAAATATAAAGATGTAAGTAGAAATTAATTGCTATAATAATTATTGATTCAGAAAGAATCCGTGTGCAGGAAAAATGTTCTGAGCAAAATAAACATTAGAGGGAGTTCAACTTTACAGATTAATTCATTCTTGAAGCAAGCTCATAAAATAAGAACTCATAAAGTGCATATTTATTTTCCATAGATATAATGATTGGTTCAGTTTTCAGAAATGAAATTTGACTATAATAAAATTAAGTATATTAATAATTTATATTTAGATAAAGGTTTACTTACTTAAAGAAATGAAAATATAGTCTTTAAAATCAAACTAATTATAATAATAAAGAAATTATTTATGTCATACAAATGTTATAAATTTATTTTTTATCATTATCAACTGATCTACTGATTAGTTGATAATGATGAAAAATAAAAAATTTCTAACATATGACAAATAATTTCTTTATTATTATAATTTATCATAGAAAAGTATACTATCCCCAAGACTTTATAATTACAAATAGACAACTGCCTTACACACAATCCAGGAATGAGTTACTGGTATTTATGTAATGTTTCAGTAAAACCATGCGAGATAAAGGACATGCAGTTATTACTTTTCTGTCTACTATTTTGATTTTTCCTATTTCATAGCAGACTCTCTATTGTCTGTTATAAATAATTATATATATCCCTATGTTCAAAAAGTTCCCGAACTTTTTAAATTATTGTCCAATGGGAGCAAATTACGCCATTTCCCGTTGTTTAAGCACAGACGACAATGTGACCAACAAGCCATAACCGGTTTTAGCCTAGCCAGATGAAATGAGTTTAGAGCAACTGCGTTACTTGTGAATAAAGATATTCGAAGTTTATCATTGCGAAAAGAAAAATGTCTAATTTTGAGCAGTGCGCAGATGTTAAATTTTGTGTTTTGCTTGGAAAATCTTTTGCGGAGACTTTGCAAATGATTATGTCAGCATGATGAGAGTGCAATGAGCTGAACTACAATTTATGAGTGGAATCGACGATTCAAAAAAGGTCGACAGAGTTTAGAGGATGATGAGAGGTCAGGACGACCTTCAACATCAACAACAGATGAACAAATCGCTATTGTTAATGAAATTGTGAAAGACGATCGTCGAAAAACTATTGCAGAGATTGCAGAATTAGCTGGCATTTCAGTTGGGAGTTGCCCTACAGTTTTAACAGACAAACTGGGAATGCACCACGTCTGTCAAAAACTTGTTCCTAAACACTTGTCACAGGAAAAAATGGATGAGCGGATGCAAGTTTGTGGTGATAACATTGATGCAGTGGATTCAGATCCGGATTTCCTGAATCGATTGATAACTGAGGATGAAACTTGGTGCTTGCTATATGACTCTCAATCTAATCGACAATCGAAAGTGTGGAAATCCCCATCGTCACCAAGATTAAAAAAATTTAAGGCTGACCACTCCAAAGGAAAAGTGTTGTTAACCGTTTTCTTCGATTACAAAGGGATCATACACAAAGAATTCCTTCAACCTGGTCATACGATCAGTAAAGAAGAGTATGTCAACACCCTTAAACGCCTGAAAGATTCAGTGAGATGCAAACAACCAGATCTTTGGAAGAACAAATCATGGGTATCATGAACAATCATCATGATAACGCTCCGGCTCACAGATCCGTCCGGTGTCAAATTACCTGTCAAAATATCACATCCCTGTGCTTCCCCAACCAGCTTATTCCCCCAATCTTGCACCATTTGACTTCTTTCTCTTCCTCCAGATGAAGAATTTGCTTAAAGGAAGACGTTTCTCTAATTCCGTAGAAAATCAACAAGCTACAACGAAGGCACTGGAAGCTGTAGCAAAGAAAGGCTTGCAATCAGCATTTACATCTTTGTATGGATGTTGGCAAAAATGCATAGTGGCACAGGGTAACTACTTTGAAGGAAACATTGCTTAGGTAAGTATTATCTGTATTCTTTCTTTTTTTTAAAAAAAAGTTTGGGAACTTTTGGAATGTAGGGATATATATGTTTGAAATGTCATATTTATGAATATTTAGTATTTATTGCAATCAATCCCAATTTTTTTATTTTTTTTTATACTTGGCTTTTGGAAAAACTCAAACCTGAGAACTCATAAAGTAATTGAGAATTATCTATATTTTGTAAAAAATAATGAAATTTGTGAATCATTTCATTTGGTTATTGGCAAAATTAAACCTTTTTATGAACATATTAGACACATTTTTAAAGAAAAATTAGCATATCATTATTGTATAACAATATTTTAAATGAATTTTTATTGAATTAATAGATAAAAAGTTTTCTGAAATAATTTCACCTATTTAAAATACAAAATATTTTTTCTATAATAGCTGATTGTACAACAAAAAAATTATATGAAGCAATTGTCTTTAGCAATAAGATATAGTAAGGTCTAAAAATTTGGATTGCTTGATTTGGTCAGTTCAGGTTTTTCAATTTTCAGGCAGTACTTCTAAAATTTAAATTTAAGGAAGAATAAAGAAGAGAGAGAGAGAGGAAATTTTACATTAGTTTATTCATTAACATACAGAATGCTTCATTTATTAAAATGGGTATATTTATTTATCCGTTGTCACTATGCATTTGTAATAATTATATAAGTATATGTGCTTTCACCCACAAAAGTCTGGAAATTTAAAAAATTTTCAGTATTTAAAAAGTTTAAATTTTTTGCCTTCCCCTATGTACTGATTTAATAAATGAAATAAATTAATATACTGAATTTTATAAATAGTTATTGAAATTAATCTTTTTAGTTGATACCATTTGGTGAATGAACTCTTGTATCTTATATGAATTAATATTCATATAAGATAAAACTCTATACAGTTGATCCTTGTTTAATATCATCCCAGTTAATGTTATTTTGCTATTATGTTGTCAGCAAAAACCAAATTAATTAAAATATTAAATAGTAGTTAGCCCCTGGTCACTATGTGCCCAAATACACCAAAAATGAAACATTTTTTTCTTATCTGTCAAATTTGAGATTTTTTCATTTATTTAGCATAACCTTGTATATAATGCTTTTGTTTGTTTTTTTTTTCTCCAGACGAAATTTTGAAATTTTCTTTACACGAAATTGGCAACTAACAAACTATCGATTTACCTTTTCAGTTATTTAGATAATAATTATAATTTTTATAAATTATAATTTCTGAAATGAATAAAATATTATTTAAATTCTGAAATAAGTTAAATATTATTTAATGCAACATTTATGTAGCCGAATGCAAACTGAACTCTCGAGCCGGGGAACAGTCAACATTTTCCGATCGAAAAAGACAGAAATTGAAGTCAAATAACAAAAGAAGTACACAAACATAAATAGGAAGTTTAAAGCAAAATTTATAATGAGATTGGGATTTAGTTTTCTAAAAGACCTAAAGCAAAATTTATAATGAGATTGGGATTTAGTTTTCTAAAAGACACAAAGAAGTATACAAACATAAATAGGAAGTAAACTATGATAATTTAAAGATAAATTTATAATGAGATTGGGATTTAGTTTTCTAAAAGACGTGATTAAAAATTCAAAGCAAGAAAAAATAGTAACAGCGACATTTCTAGCGTGGGAATTCGCACCTGCACAGAACGAAAAAGACAGAAATTGAAGTCAAATAACAAAAGAAGTATACAAACATAAATAGGAAGTTATGATAATTTAAAATACTAGTTATGATAAAATATATATATATATGATTTTAAGGCAGCAAAAAAGAATAAAACCCTATATTCTTACATTTCCATTTGTAACATAAAACAAGATGGAAACCTGTAGTAGTAATAGAAAACAAGATAACCATGTTTTATATGAACACTGACTCAAGTATACAATATTGTTTATGAACAATAAATTAAACTACACAGCACACAGAACAGTCTGATAAATTGGCTGGGTTGAAACACTGACTTTTCAATCAGGGACCTACGATTGAATTAGGAACATATTCCTTGAAAAATTTCTGTGAGGAATCCATGTCAGGCTCATTGATTCCTGTCCTGTACAATTTGGAAAACTTCTAGAACTGTTGACAACATGTGATAGGATCTGGAGTGGTACAATTATTTAATGATTGGTAAATGATTGAAAACTAGATGTTAAAAAAGTAATCATGGCACTAACACCTGTGAATTCTAAGCTGTCTTTTATTAGAAAATAATTTCCTTAATCTATTAGCATGATACATAACTGCTTTGTAACAATTTTGTGATTAAAGTTTATAATCAAATCATGATTTTGTTTTATTTCATTTCATTATCGAGCTATGTAGTAATGTTTAGATGAGAAAAATTATCGAATATTGTCCCTTCTATTACTAGTATCTAGAAACATAATCCTGACCTATAACACTGTCACTAGGGATTTTAATTTCATTCAGTTGTGACTTTCAGAAGTCTAATCTTGAAAGAACATTAAATAAGGACTTACTGTTTATATAAAAACTAATACTAGAGCCAATATGAAACCAAATAGCCAAAAATAATTGTGTCATTCAGTTGTGACTTTCAGAAGTCTAATCTTGAAAGAACATTAAATAAGGACTTACTGTATATATAAAAACTAATACTAGAGCCAATATGAAAGCCAAAAATAATTGTATATACAATTATTTTTGGCTATTTGGCTAAATTGGATATTTGGCTTAAGACAAATATCAGATCAAAAGTGCTATTTGATATATTGTTAATTCTTATAAATTCCATAATCTGATTCTTGTGTTATGTTATATAACAAAATCATAAGTCATACCTATTATGTAATTGATATATTAAATGTTAAATTAGTTTTGAATTAAGCTGCAGAATCACACTATATACTTTTGATTGCTGCCACTTCTAGAGCTCATTAAAGGTTGGTCAATACCCAGATCATTTGGAAAGTTAAAAGATGGGGTTCAACAAATCAGGTTGGGACACCACATGAAAAACTGGAAGTGTAGGAACTGTATTCCTTAACATAATAAGCGCTGCTATAACCATATGGCCATCCAGCTGATGATGTATTAGAGTGTCTACCACCTATTTGCTATCTCAGTTGTTAGTAGGTTGGTTGAAATGACCCTATTGTTTGTTAATCTTTGGGTGGAAAATAGATAAAATAAGTGATCACAAAATATTTTACCTTAAAATAAATCACAAAATGCAGGGAAAAAGAAAATTGTTAATGTAAAAATTCTTGAGTATTATATTTGATTGCAACATCGACAGTCATTCTTGCTGAGAAAGAGGAAAAACATGATTCTGATATTACATGTAAAATCATTACTATATCAGATCAATTGAAAGATTTTAATTTATATTAATCATTTAATATAATTCACAAAAAATTTTTTTAGTAAATTTGTACAAAATTAAAAGATTGATGCAGGACTTTGTAATTAAAGGCTATTATTAATTTCTGAAAGAATATAAAATAGTAGAATAAAGATAATAAGCTGCTACAAAATTTGCTATTTAATTTGAAGTTGGAATTAGAATTTCATTTATGTGAAAAAATAAGATATAGTAAATGAATGCCATCTTAATTATGAAGCTTATGATGAGCCAATTACTATACCAAATAAAAATTTTAAAATTTTGTTTTAACACTACATGTTAAGTTTTGATATCAATTCAAAAATGATTCAGAATAATTTCACCAATACACAGAATTATTCTGTGCTTCTTGTATGGCATAAATTAATTATTGAATAAAGAGAAGCTTATAAAACAACAGTTAACCTTTTGCTAACTTTTAAATATTGATTCAGATGCAGATATGGAAGAAATTTCTCCAATATAAGATATTCTCAAAAATTTCTGAATTTTTATTAAATCAAAAATTTCATTCTATTAAATATTTTAGATTTCATTAGAGAAACATGAAGAGCTGTCTTTTAATATGATTTCTTTTAAGGATTTTGTTAACATGTAGCTGTCATGAAGTTTTTAAAATTAAAACTACAGGTGGATGATCAAAAATCTGGCAATCAATATTCTAATTCCATCAGTTTTTTGGCATGAATGTTGGAGCACATTTTTAAATTTACCACATTGGCCCACCATTGTTTTCTGGAGGTGCCATTTATGTTTTTGATGGACCTGTACTCCAGAATCAGATGTTTGGATTGGCTTTTTTTAGACAGTGTTATAAATTTTTTTTAACATTTTGGGATTTTTTTCCGACTTCTTTTGCTTATTGATTATATAAAATCTTTTAACTTTTTTCGAGGGTACAGTAACAAATTAAAATTCTGCAGAATTATTTTATTTAGTTGAATTAAAATTCTGAGATTAATATTCTATTGAATTATTATATTTGGTAGAATTAAAATTCTGAGTAACTATTTTATTTAGTTGAATTAACATTCTGTAGAACTAGTCTTTTATGTAGTTACTGAACATTAAAATTTCATTTGCTTTTCATTTACTGTTTAATTTTATTTCTTTAAAGCACTGTACAATTAATCCATTTCTGTTAAATAAATACAGCATATATATAAATACATCAAAAATCTGGCAATCCTCAAGTCCCGAGGTTGCTAGATTTTTTATTATCAACCTGTATTATGTAAGATCAAGATCATCATTTCGTAAGAAAGATTTATTCTCTGATTACTCTTTCAATTAAAAATACCTTTGTTTGATTTTTCCAAATTAGTAAAAATACTTACAGATAAAACAAGAAAAATTAATTTTTAACACATTCTGATTTTATTGTGTACAATAATAATAATAATCTATTGGGTTGTTCAGAAAGTAATTTCGTTTTTTTCTCACCAGTGGATTAGTGTATTTTTACCCACCAATTTCATTCTAAGCCATATTGTCATTGTAAATTACAACAGCTGACGTTTCAAGGTATATTTATAAAATTTTTTTTTTGATTCTGTGCAATAGTTTTTTTTTTTTTTGTGTCCTATCTAAAATGGAAAATAAAATGGAGATTTTTGGCATGTTTTGCTTTTTTATTACTGAAAAAGTAAGATGCTGTTCAAGCAAGAAAAAAGTTATGATGTGAAGTGTATGGAGATGTGAAGTAAGAATGCTGTTCAAGCGAGAAAAAAGTTGTGTTAACAGAATGGTGCCAAAACTGGTTTGCAAAATTTCATTCTGACAATTTTGATGTTAACCCTTTGCGCTCCTAAAAAAATTTTTTTAACAGTCTACCTCTCTAGCATAGCTGTTCAAGCAAGAAAAAAGTTATGTGAAGTGTAGGGAGAAGATGTGTTAACAGAAGAAGTTTTCAAAGCTCAATATTTAGGTTCCACATGTTCTCAAAGAAAGATTTGCTCCATTGCATCGACAATGCTGCTCAAACATGAAGAAAATAATCCCTTTCTGAAGCGGATCATAACTGTTGATGAAAAATGGATCATTTACAACAAAGTTGAATGCAAGCAATCATGGAGAAGAAGAAATGAACTGGCTCAAAGCACTCCGAGACCCTATATTCATCAAAAAAATGATGCTCTTTGTTTGGTAGGATTTCAAGGGAATTGTGTTTTTTCTGAACTTCTTCCAGACAATTCCACAATTAATTCGAAATTGTACTGCCTCAATTGGACAAATTGAGTGATTCTATCAAACAGAAGAGGTCAGAATTGATTAATAGAAAAAGCCTAGTGTTTCACCATGATAAATGCCAAACTTCATACAAGTTTGATGGCTTGCCAGAATTGCCCTTGGATGGGATGTGTTACCATACCCATGATATTTGCCATATCTGTCACCCTCCGATTATTACTTATTCTGGTCTTTACAGAATTCTTTATATGGCAAAATACTTACTTATTAGTTTAAATGAGGATGTCAAAAATCACTTGGTTCAGTTTTTTTGCAAGCAAAGATCAGAAATTCTACAGGCATGGAATCATGCTACTACCAGAAAGATGGCAACATGTGTTAGACCAAAATGGTCAATATATAATTAATTAAAATTATTATATACCTACAAAAAATTGTCGTTCATTTTCATGAAAAAAACGAAATTACTTTCCGAACAAGTCAATATATAATAATATACAATAAAATATTTACTATATTTTCAGTTGTAGTCCCATTCTTTAAATTCAGGATTAATTATATATATATATATATATATTTCTTTTTATATTCACCATAATAATAAAATCTCAATTTGTGATTATGAGTTATTATATGACATTTTTAAATTCCTAGTTAATCTATGAATAAAAAACTACACATACCTGAGCAATGCATGCCCATTCTTTTTTACTGGTGAACACTTATAAATTGATACAGAAGAAATATATAAGCCTGAGAAAAGATACCAAAAATCTTCCTTCTCATCCCGTTTTCCTCCTCCACACACTATATTTTGTACATTTGTGTATGAAATTGGTTTCCTATATCATTTTAGTATAATAACAATATGCCAAATTTATAATATGAATATTTTTACTTTCCCATAGATGAATAGTTATAATGCATAATTTAGAGTGGAATTTTGTGATTATTCACAATTTTTGGACAAAATTCAATAATTATTTTGAGTAAATATATATTAAATGATAACTGTGTATCACATTTCTCAATATATTTTCAAGGCTGACAATTATGGTCATTATTGCAATCTATTTGCATGGACCATCTTTAAATGAGAATTTTGGTAGAATAGGGACCCATAAATTTTGTTTACACATTTTAGATATTATAACTACAACTTAAATAAAAACATTGGAAAAATTTGAAAATTTCCAAGTGTCCCAATAGAATAAATATGGGGAAATAAAATAGTATAAAATTTATCAGGAATGATATAAAATCCTATTGAATATTATGGAACTTTGCCGTATGTCCATTTAAAATTAAGAACCAAACAAAAAATATTTAATGATTTGTTTACATGAATTCAACTATTTAATGCAAGCGGCTATAGGGCCTTGAAATACTTTTTGCAAATACTTGTATGTTGGTTTTACTTCATATTTTAAGAAATATTGGATTGATTGTAATCAAATTTGTCATCAACTGTCATTAGCTGGAACATTTCAAAAACAATATACGGAAAAAAAAATTGCATAGATTAATGTGATGTAATTTTTTTGTTTTGAAATTACGTTTTTAGAGCTTAAAGAATAAGAGATAAAAGAATAAAAGTAAATTTATTTGTGAAGGTTTTTCGTTATTTTTAAATGTTTAAACCTTGATTTTCATTACTATGTTAAAAATATGAAATACTGTATTAGTGATGTTGTTATAAGCAGTTTTCATTCTCTTAAACAGTTCTAAATAAACTTTGTCGTAAAATATAATAAAAGAATTTGAAATAAAATTGAAATTTAGAAGAAAATTCAATTTTTTATTATTTTTAATTACACTGTGTGGATTTTTCTTAATTTTAATATGATAAACTAAACTGAAGTAAACTTTTTTTTTTTAAATATAAAAACCAATTTTGTAATAACATAATTTTAATTTTGATAATTGGATGAATCAAATCTGTTATTTTTAGTCTTTTTCGAAAGAAAATGAGGTTTATAAAAATCGTTCTGGCTGTCATTTGAACTAATTAATAGATTTTCATGAAGTTTTGGTATTAATCTGCCATTAAAAGTAATTTTGGCGTCAGATCATTTCACCCTCTAGCTTCAACCTTTAAAATGGCGGTTATTCAAATTTCTGAGATACTTTCAGGATACTTTAATACAGCAGTCACAAACTCGTGGCCTGCGTCGCATTTAATTACAAGAGCATAAAATATAGAAAATAATAGGAAATCATCAATAGATTTCATGAAGTTTTGGTATTAATCTGCCATTAAAAGTAATTTTGGCGTCGGATCATTTCACCATCTAGCTTCAACCTTTAAAAATGGCGGTTATTCAAATTTCTGAGATACTTTCAGGATATCCATCAGTTTTTTGGCTATTCAAATTTCTGAGATTCTGGATTGACTGATACTGCAGTCACAAACTCGTGGCCTGCGTCGCATTTATAATAATTACAAGATCATAAAATATAGAAAATAATAGGAAATCAACAGTTTTTCATAAAATATTTGAGAATCACTTGTGTTTTAATAAATTTTATTGAAATGCAATAAAATTTTTATTAATAAAATATTTCCAGAAAGAAATTGAAAAAAAAAAAAAAATTTAAATGTTTTAGTTGATTAATGCTTCATTATTCCTTTTTAAAATTTCTGTTTCATGTTAAAATTTATAAAATTCATTCAGTTACGTATTTTCCTTTTTTTAATTTGATTTGAAAATATAGGCTGTACTGAATTAGGAGTTTTATCATCGCTTTTATTCTATCCAGTTGTATTTTATATTTTCGTAAGCTTCCACCAAAAATATGAGAGAGAATAGCAAAAACAATTTCTCTCTGAAAATAACCAGATTTAATTATATTAAATAAATAATAATACTTCAAATTTAACTAATCGCGAAATAATTAACTCGCTATTTAACTAGCATTAATGTATTTCCCGTTAAATGAAATTCATGAATCAAAAATTTTTTCAATTTATAATACATAATTATTTTTTAATAGAAACATAAATTATAGAATTACAATCAAACCTCGATAAGACGCCATCCGCCTGTAGAGACGTCTACTCTAAACAAATATTCCTTTTGGCGTTGTATTTGTCCTCGTTAATCTGTCAGGAGCATGTAAGGTCACTTACATCCCGAAGTTCATCAGTACTGTATATACAGTATTAAAAGCTGTCTGGATTCATTTGTAACCAGCGGGTGGGAAAGATGGAGTATTAACGGTTAATCGTGTGTCTAAGCCTGGTTTACACCTAGGTTGCAGAAAAGATCGTTTATTGCGTATTGAGCAGATAAGGTTACTGTACAATAAGCTATGCAAATTATGTTTTACAGAGAACTCAAAGTCTCTGCTTTGAGTTCTCTGTAAAACAGTGTATATCAGGATCAGAACAGCAGATGGACATGTTTTCTATATAGTATTGTAAAGTATACAGTTTTTTTTAGAAATGTTAAGTTTGGATGCTAAATATAAATGTAGTGTATTCTATTAAATTTAATAAATTCGGAGTTTATTTTCATTTCTATACTACACGTGTTTTCGATAAACCGCCAATCCCGATTAACCGCCAAAATCGTCCCCAAACGGATGGTGGCGTCTTATTGGGGTTTGACTGTATATATTCAAGATATGGGATTTTTCTTTTATATAAAAAGTTTCAGACGTGATAATGCGTTTTGTTAACTACTAGAAATTATTTGAAGAATCCTCTTTTGCTACAACGTAGCAAAAGAGCTCTCTTGCTCTGCTTCCTGTAGTAGAAATGATTCAAACGAAATGAAACGCCCCCAATAATTAGAATAGAAATACTTCCTTATTTTTGAAGAATTATGATTTAATCAGTATATATTTGTAGTATTTTGATAACTCATTCATTGATAAATATCCAGGTTGAGTAAATAAAGGCTCCTTGATTACTATTGGATTATTTAGAAAACTTTTTAGATAATTCAGGCAAAATATGGTCATTCATTATGTCATCGTATATTCATTCTAATAAGGACTTTGTTCAGTTCCTTTTTAGCTTTAGATTCTTTTTGTTTTCGCTGTGATATTTTATCATCCATATAGCCATTATATGGATCATAGCTATGGTTCATAGAATATACAATGGTTCATAAATCCATATAGCCATAATGTCATAACTATGGTTCATAGAATAACAATTTTCATGGCTACGGAATCTTAAAAGTTTGTGATGGTTTGTCTTGGTGGTTTCTTTCGTAGTTGAGATATCACATCGTTATTTACGTCAGAATCATCTCAGAATTGAGGATTTCGATTTATGTCATAAAATTCCGTTTTTGGAGAAATTTCAGATTCTGACCCATAGGTTTTTTTTTTATACAAATGGCTCTAAATCTTATTTCAACATGCATTTAAATTTTGCGTGTAATAAATTATGCCTTTTTTCCATATATTCCATTTGTCAATATGAAAATTCCATATATCTATACAAATTAATAGCTGCAACTGATAGATTTTGATCGGCGATTTCATAGACTTCACTCTGGTTCATTAGCGTAATCGGGCCCATTTGCGCATCATTGTGATAGCGATAAAATGTAAAGAACGTGTTTAGATATAAATTTATAAATCACAGATCGTATAAATAAATATTATTATTAAAGGAAACACCGTTTAATTTCTTTGAAGATACAAATAACTTATTGAATTTTAACAATTTCGAAATAGTCGGAACACAACCCCATACTTTTCGGTTTTGCAAAATAATACTGTATTTGCGTTACATATATACCATCTTGTTGAAAAATTGCTCATTATGCTAGGAAATGTTTAACATGGTGTTGAAAGAGACTTTTATAAACGTTGATATATTAATTTTTGATCTATAGTTAATTCTATTATATGCCATACAGGAATTACTGTATACAATATATATGCTGTATATATTTATATATTAGATATTTTAATTGTAACCTCCTTATTCTGTTTATACATGTGCTAATTATTATTATTTTGTTTGATATAGCTAAAATTTCCTAGCTTATATATTTTATAATTCATTTTTTTAATTTTATGAAGTATGGAAAATTGAGGATTTTAATAAAAAATTAATCTTTTGAAATTTATCTGTATATTATTCAATAACAAGTATTTTAGAAAATAAGAATGAGAAAAGTATATATTCCAATATATTAATTTTTTTTTCTTATTTTACGAATTACTTATCGTGGGATAATGTATATAGTATACATTATTATAGAGTATTGCAGAAATTATACAGTATGACTTTAATATTGATATATTGTACTTGATAATATCTTTTATCTAAAGCAGGGATCTGAAAAAAAAAAAAAAACTTTAGAATTAGATTATGACTTTTATTGAAAGCAGATAAACCAATATAATAACGAAGCAGATATAAGGAAATAAATTTTTATTTCGTTTTGAATTCTTTAAATATTTTTTCTTCGTTAGTCCATTTTAACCGATTTTTTACAGTCAGGAAGATCGTAACTTGGATTACAGTTACTTTTTGCTGTTCGGGAATATATTTTGAACACAATTTTAATTAAAGCATTTGAATTCTATCAACACCCCGTGATTTTTTTTTCGGATTCTTATTGAAAAATTAGTCCAATTGGCGGGCCGGATAAAATCATATCGCGGGCCGTAGTTTGGAGATCCCTGATTTAAAGCAACGGTCTCAAACTCATTCTTTCCAAAGGGCTAATTTAGACATTTTTGGTTGATTGGAGGGCAGCAAAAATTATAATAAAGCAATTTGTAAATGATAAAATGTTTTAAATATAAAACTTTCTCTTTTAGAACATCATAAATTACTGAATTTCAACACAGTATATTAAAAACACTAAAATTTAGTAACTTTCAAATACTTCGTGAAAAATTATTGTGATTTTTCTGTAATGAATATCACAGAACTGGAAAGAATTGCTTGTTATAACTAATTATTCATTGTATCTGAAAACATAAAAACATCCAGAACTGAACCTGATCCTCCAATGTGGTAAGCAATCACTGTTATAACTAATATTCATTGTATCTGAGAACATAAAAACATCCAGAACTGAACCTGATCCAAGGAAGTAAAATCATTTAGAATTGAACATGGTCCTCCAATGTGGTAAGCAATCACTTTTTTATGCAGTCCTTCAGATGACTAAATTTTTAATAAAACAGAAAAAGTATTTCTATTCAGTATGCTGTGAAAATAGCAAATTTGGAATATTGCAAGGGCAATCATAAGATCAGATTATCGTAAGTCAAATGATTGTAAGTATATGATGTGAAAATAGCAAATTTGGAATATTGCAAGGGCAATCATAAGATCAGATTATCATAAGTCAAATGAATGTAAGCAGAGGACCATTTGTATTTGTAAATAAATTATATTTGAACTTTTTGGAACAGCTATTAGAAATCTTTATTTTCTCAAAGCAATAATCATTTAGAATATGATACAGAATTATCAAATTAATTCATTATCAAAAACTTTCAATATAATATTAAGAGAAATCAATCATAAAGGCATTATATATTTTTATTAGTTTATTATGGTGATTTTTTTAGATACATAATGTTATTTAATCAAAAAAAATGTAACTATTTTCTGTTAATGTAATAATGTAAATTAACTTTAATTATTGATCACATCTTTTATATATATATATATAGTGGATTCTGCTCAATTGGACCACTAGTTAATTGAGGCAGATCTCAAAGAACAGAAACAAAACTAATAAACTAATACATAATTTAAACACTTAATTGGGACAACTTTTCATTTAATTGGGACAGTAGCAGAAAATGAATTTTCAATTTTGATATATTTTAGGGATTTTTCAAAAGTATGGCAACACTACGTATAGTAATACTTGTTGTGTGCTTTCTTAAAAAATCCTTATATAAAAATTATAACAACATTTTATTATACCAGAAATTTTTCACGTTAAATCTTTCTACAAAACAATACAGACTAACACAATATTTAATCAAAAAAAAAAAAAATGCAACTATTTTCGGTTAATGTAATAATGTAATTAATTTTAATTATTGATCACATCTTATATATACATATATAGTGGATTCTGCTCAATTGGGCCACTGGTTAATTGGGGCAGCCATGTAATTGGATCAAATCTCAAAGAACAGAAACCAAATTAATAAACTAATACATAATTTAAACACTTAATTGGGACAACTTTTCATTTAATTGGGACAGTAGCAGAAAATGAATTTTCAATTTTGATATATTTTAGGGATTTTTCAAAAGTATGGCAACACTACGTATAGGTTGTTCTTATGTATGTTGTCTTAAAAAAAACCTTATATAAAAATTATAACAACATTTTATTGTACCAGTAATTTTTCACATTAAATCTTTCTACAAAACAATACAGACTAACACAAAGGAGCGGGTCGTTTCTTCACATCCTATTTTAAATTTTATTAAAACATTTAAAAAGATTTTCAAATATTTCAGAAAAACTGTTATGCTTTTTTTTAATATTTTCTATATTTTATATGCTCTTGCAATTACAATAAATGCGCCTGCAAAAGAATGGCGTGGACTATAATTTGGGTGTATGACCCAGTTGAGCAACCGAGTTTCATTTCCGCAAACATGGGAACGTATTTTTATTATTATTTTTATTTCAACCGGGTCATCTGAGTAGCCAGCCCATTTGCCCAACAAGATTATTTAACAATCATTTTAGATTGATAGTAAAAGACAAGCATTTTCATCAGACTTACTTTTCCAAATAAAAGCTTTAATAAATTATAAGAAAAGGTAGAACTATAAAATATTTTGAACACAATAATGTTTTAATTTAAAATTTGCATTATGTAGAGATTGTCACATTACGTTTCTTTAGATCAGCGGTCTCAAACTCAGGGTCCGTGGGCCCATTCGTCCTATGTCGCATTTTCTTATAATTATATTTATAAATGCGACATAGGACGAATGGGCCCACGGACCCTGAGTTTGAGACCGCTGATCTAAAGAAACGTAATGTGACAATCTCTACATAATGCAAATTTTAAATTAAAACATTATTGTGTTCAAAATATTTTATAGTTCTACCTTTTCTTATAATTTATTAAAGCTTTTATTTGGAAAAGTAAGTCTGATGAAAATGCTTGTCTTTTACTATCAATCTAAAATGATTGTTAAATAATCTTGTTGGGCAAATGGGCTGGCTACTCAGATGACCCGGTTGAAATAAAAATAATAATAAAAATACGTTCCCATGTTTGCGGAAATGAAACTCGGTTGCTCAACTGGGTCATACACCCAAATTATAGTCCACGCCATTCTTTTGCAGGTGCATTTATTGTAATTGCAAGAGCATATAAAATATAGAAAATATTAAAAAAAAGCATAACAGTTTTTCTGAAATATTTGAAAATCTTTTTAAATGTTTTAATAAAATTATAATAAACTGAAATTAAGTAAAACTTGGCTGATTTGTAAACTTGAAATGAAAGTTTTGTATTGAAAAAGTTCTATCATTTATAAAATTGTTTTATAATTTTGAGCATGAATTGAAGCAAATAATTAAGGAAATTAAAATGTAAATATTTTAGTTAAAATAATCATATTCAGAATATTTATCTTACGTAAATTTCATTCAGAATATTTATCTTACGTAAATTCGTAATTTATCTCTCAAGTAAATTTCTGTAAATCATCATTTTAAATGAGGCTTCCCAAAGATGTCTAAAGTAGTTCTTTTGAAGAAAATGGGTTTGAGACCGCTGCTTTGATATATTCTGAACTAATTATTGGATTTTTATGAAATTATGGGGCGAGTTCAGAAAATGCTCCGTGATGAGACGTCATTCTTTAGCTTCTCCGGCTGAGACTTCTCAGAGCATTTTTTGAACTCACCGATAATAGAAAAATCAAGTCTCGATGACATCAATTTACTTTTTTTTTATCTTCAACCATTTAAAAAAATGATCAATGTTCAAATTTCAAAAATTTTTCCTAATAACTTTTGAACTTCTTAAATTTTTTTTTTTTTTTTATAAAATCCAATAAATCGAAGAATGTTTTTATTTATAAAAGTAAACTGTATACAAAACCTTGGATATTAGAACTTTTGATAAAACTAATATAGTACATTTGTTAAATCACGATATATAATCGAACAATAGTATAACGTTTCATCTATTTTTCTATTTCTATTAATTTAATCAAACATTGATAAATACAACTCGAAAATAATTCATAAAAGAAAAATAATACACTAATAATAAAAAAAATCGTAGGTCATTAACTATTACTTATTTATCTAATTTTAATTGTAACTGATTTTTTCTATAAAATTTATTATGTTGCAATTATTAAAATGTTCAAAAATTCAATTTTTAGCAAACAGTGAAGTACAGTCGAAGCCGGTTATAAGGGAATCGATGGGACCTACACTTCTTTGTCCCTTATAAGTGATGTCCCTAATATCCGAATGCGCAACAAATCGGTGCGTCGTCGGTGGGCAAAGTAAGCATTGAAGAGTTTTCAACTAGGGTTGTTATTTCGGTTTTAACCGAATATCGGTTATTTGAGTTGTGTAATTATTCGATTACCGGTTATGGATCTTGTATCAGCGGTATACATAAAATGGGAAATAATTAATACTAGATATTACCCGCTCATATAAATGAGCAGAAATTTTGTCATTTAATCTCATAAACATGGAGTATAACTTTAAATCTTCTATGAACTTATATAACAAATTATTAGGTGGCGCCATTTTTAGAGTACAGCGCCTCCTGCGGATTATGTTTTTTTTAGAGGAACTACAATTTTAATTTAATTTGTATTCATTAATTTTTAAATTTTCCATTATTTCCGAAGCCACTATATCCGACGAAAAATACACACAAAACATGGGTTTTTCGCCGGGACCGGACGCGTTTGTCCCTTAAATCTGAATTTCCGTTATAGCCGACTCCCTAATAACCGGCTTCGACTGTATTTAGAATACCTATCCGACGAAAAATACACACAAAACATGGGTTTTTCGCCGGGACCGGACGCGTTTGTCCCTTAAATCTGAATTTCCGTTATAGCCGACTCCCTAATAACCGGCTTCGACTGTATTTAGAATACATAGTACTGCATTTATTTGAATGATGATTATATATATTTAAAATATGTCAAGATTTTCAGTGCTCTCTCAATATGAATTTTAAAGTAGTAAAAGTTTTTCAAAATCCAGAATAATAATTGCAAACCATGATGGCGAAACATTGTTTTCTAGATTGCTTCGCCCAACATTAAGTAATACGTATCCCTTGATAAAATCAATCAGGCGATATTTTTATTCTAAAATGAAAATTTATATACTGTATATAGAATATAATATATAGGGAAGTTGAAATGAAGATCTACTTCAACAATCCTATTAATTTGAAAGTTATTCAACTAATCAAAAATATAAAATAAGAATTGTTTATCATTCCTTCAGTGGAATATTTTATATCAAAAATATAAAATAAGAATTGTCTAACATTCCTTATCAAGCTTGATGTTTGGCCTCCAGAAGTGGATCATTTACACCATAGCTTGTTGACCGTGCAAGATAAACAAATGTCCTAATTGGAAAGTTGTATAGCAGAGAGTTAATCCTTAAAAGAATACAGTTCCTTTCAGTTAAATCATTTCAATGCTCAAACTATGATAAAATTTATTACTAACGAAACGAATTCTAAATCTTAGATGTTAAAAGTATGAAAATGGCGCGGAATATTGCTTTGCGATGTTTGTATGCATATGTTCTCCGTGAACATGAGAGCAACATTGAAGCTTTAAAAATATTATTTAGAGAGATTATTGATTCCCGTATTAGCAAAAACGAGTAATTGTTTGCCCCAAATTGTTTAAATCGACTGATTAATAAATTAGTTGTAATTTGAAAACATATGCTAACCAGATATTGTATTTAGTTTCCAAATATAATATATCTTACTTCAGATGCTAGCAAATTGAACAGTTTTTGTAATGTGTTTTTGGTTTGATCATTGAATAAAAAGTGTAAAAATTGAAAGGAAAATAATGTTTTTAGGATCAACTTTTATGCTCTAAAACTTTTCAATTGGAACTTTGCTCCGTCTTGCAGAATTAACAAATTATGGGTTAAATGACCTACTTCTGGAAGTCAAAGGTCAAATTTTATTGAACTGTATAACTCGGCATGTCGATAATTTTATTGACTTGTTTTAATTTATATATATATTTTAATAACACGAATAATTTCTAGTCATTCTATATACTATACATGATGATAATGCTGAACACCTATATGATGCTAAATTAGACAATCATCTGTCTTAATGAAATGATATACCTTAATCGAGTATGCCAATTACACGAGAGATCATCTAATTCTAATGTATGAATACACGATTTCCTTCTGCATATTATTGCAGATTTATATCATTTCATAATTGAATCATTACATTTCATAGCAAAGATTAAAAGCTTAAATGAAAAAGTAATCTCAAACAGTGGAAATCAGATAAAATGTCATCGGAATGTTTCAAAATGTGAATAGATAATAGCAGTCTTCCGTTTCAAAAATAAATAAATTAACGTCTAGTAAAAATCTTAAACTTCTAATATTGATGTCTGAATACTGATCGTCATCCTAACAGAGCGGAAGATATATTTATATATATATAAAATGGTTGACTGCTGTATATATTTCACTAGCAAGACCTTGTTAGTTTAACTATATCAGAAGTAAATAAATTGAAACTCAGATAGTTAAATATTAATTGAAATGTAAAAGTTATTGTTTTATCGTGTTTTTTAAAATATAAAATCCGATTAAAAAATAATAAGAATCGGATAAATTTAGTTGTTGCCAAGGGAAATTGTTTTCATTTCTAACAAATTGTGTCATATGAAGCCACTCTTGAAAAAAAATTTGCATGTGTGGGACCCGGAATTGAACTAGATCCGTCAAGCTAACATTTTACTACGCAGCCGTTTGGCTAACAAATGTAGAAGTTGATATCGCGTATTGTAAGTTTTAGTACGAATTCTTACAGTGTAATCGGTTCAGTACGAAAAAAAAATTAAATAACTTTTAGCAGGTCCTCCTAACTTTAGAATGAACCTATTAGAATTTGTTATTTAAATTTTTTTATTATTCATTTGCGTTACGTTGGGGATTAATATAGATCTCAAAAGTTCGATGTAACTGTTCGCGTAATTTGCGCGTTTTATTAAAATATATATTACATATTAAATGTAATATCACGTCATATCTCGCAACAGATTATAATATTTCGCGCCTAATCTAATAATGTCTTTTTTTTTTTTTTGCTACTATCAGTGATGGAAATTCTGCACATATGTTTACACCACATATTCTAAAACTTTTTTTTTTAATGAGAAGGAATATAATTTTATCTCTTTTTAATAATGAATTTTTTCGTATGGACTTATATATTACGCTTGATATTTTAAGATATATTCAGAAACAAAAGTGATGATTTTTAAATAACACAATGTACGTTTTTTCTCCCACTAAAGTAACTTTTCAGTTTTTCCTGAAGATGACACACATTTCTTACTATTATTTTTTAAATGAAAACTGCTCTTTTAACAGAAACTGTTCCTAACGACATTTTAACATATTATATATCCTTTTTAATCTGATTGAACAGGAATTTTTAGTAAAAATATTAAATAACAAGAGATATCTATATACCAAAATTTATTGAAACTGGTTGAACGATGCGACCTGTAGAAGCGTTCAAGTTGAAAGGACTCCCCTACTTAATTTATTTTGACCCTATTGAAACGAAATTTTCAGAGGGCACATCGGTAATCCAAATTCGGTCGAAATCAATTGAGCGAGATAATTGATGATGATTATGCATTTGCAGAGCATCATCATGCTTTTAAATAATGAGCTTAAATATGTATTTATATTGTGTTTCAAATTTGATCAAAACAATTGAACGATGCGACTACAGGAATTTTTACAGGCACGGTATCTTATTTCCTTTATTTTTACCCGATTGTGCTCAGGTTTTTAGAGGAAATTTAAATAATTTAAGAAATACTTGTATGTCAGATTTTATAGAAATCGGTTGAATAATGTGAGCTGTGAAGTTACTTGTGTAGGAGAAGATAAGATTTTTTTGATAGTGTTCTTTTTTGTATTTTCAAATTTCTTTAATTCTTTTTATTAATTAGATTTGAAACTTCATATTTGACAACCTATGTTATATTGAATATTTTTCTTGAATAGTCAGCTTCGTTATTGTTTAATTATTATTATTAAAGATATCAGTGGCGGAACTTAAAATTTTTGGCCCCCCGCAAAATATTCGGGCCCCTATCACAAAAAAATTTTTATCTAGATATTTTTATTAGAAAATAACAAAATTGCATCATTTAAAACACAATTGAAAATTATCAAGGGAAAATGCATTTAAAATTTAAAATTCTTCCTCCTGGATTTTAAATTTGCAAAATCTTATGCATCATTTAGTAAAAATTAAGTGATGCATTTAATTTTTATTGTATTATGTTGTTAATTTTAAAAAAGAGTAAAGAAAATACAAACAAAGAGAATTTTGGCCCCCTATAATTCTGGATCCCCCGTGTTTTGAGGTCCGGCGCATTGTAGTTCCGCCAGTGAAAATATTGATAGTTCAACTTAGATGATTCTTAAAATAAGAGACTGCCAGTGACTGCTGTGTTTGGTTTAGACTCTATCATCCTTCTAGATATTTAATTACGAATATTTTATTGTAAATTTTAAAAACTGATAAAATAAAATTTAATATTGCTATTTAATTTATGGAGACCTTTCAATGATGCAACCAGAATCGGCTAATCATAGAATTGCACATAGTATTATGTGAGCTATTGGATCCTTTCACATGGAATAGTTTAATGTGTAAAATTAATTTTCCTCATTAAACTATTCGGACAATGTCATCCAATCTACTGATCATTCAATTCTCTTAATCCCCTGATCATTCGGAAACATGCAACGTTACACTTTCAGACGAATCCAATTTATCGCCGTACCAAATGTGTTTGTTTTATTATTATTGGCATTAGAACCAGATTATTAAATACCTTATTTATCTTCATTTCTTCGAAAATCGGTATGGAAAATGTTAATCTATTTTCTGATTTATGTTCGCTGTGTCCAAACAAAACTGTTAACTGCTGGATATCTATTTACAAATGATATGGGCTTATAAGTGATATTGCATTCACATTCAGCTAATGGTGGTTGACTAAACGATACTTTACAGTTTTGATTGGAAATTTTGTTCAATCGTGGAAATCGATAAGTAAAAAATGAATGAGAATACAGTATATCTAATAAACAACGAAAAACAGGTTGTGTATTTTGAAATACAAAAAAAGATTCTCGATACAGTATATCTAATAAACAACGAAAAACAGGTTGTGTATTTTGAAATACAAAAAAAGACTCTCGAGAAGTGATGGCTTCAATAAGTGAGTGGGTTGGATATGATAAAAAAAAAAAGGCCCAGATGATAAATACAAGTCCATGGTTTCTCTATAAGATTTCTTAATGATCGTTAAATAGAATTTCGGTATTCAGTGATTTCCTAGAGTGGTTTTATTATAGATAATCGGTACTGCAGTAGCCACTAGTGTGTCTAGATGGGAGCTAAGTAAGCTCAGAACCGAGACATTTGTTAGAACCTATTCAAAATTTCAATAGCTGAAAGATATATATATAATTAATATTTTTATTATAATTTTATTAGTATATCGGTTATAAAGTATGTATTCGTGGGCAAGATTAAACTTATTTCTCGTCTGTAAATCTTTTTTAAATAATATATATATCATTTCAATAATTAAACAATTTTTTTGCATTTAAGAGAGTTATATTTATATATATATTATAGTTTATATAAAAGCATTTGAATATGATCGATGAATAATGCTATTTGAGCAATAAATCACTTTGAATTACTGTGGGCGGGTCATTTGGTAGTTGAGCAATTTCATTGAATTATAATAGCCACATAATGATTAAGTTAGAATTAAAAGCGGATGATAAGTTCATTTTAACTACCTAAATATTCAGATTATATTCCAATATTTGCAATGTTTAAATTTTTAATGCGTAATCCCTAATTTATTATGTACTTTGTATTTATAATGCTGTAATATTTTAGCTACTGTATGGTGAAATTGGCCTTATCACGGCTGCAGAATTAATTAAATAGCGAAAAATAGTAAAATTGTTGATGAGTTTTGAATAAGTAGGCCTACTTAGTGAGAAATAAATAAATAAAGATCCCCTGTCGATTGCGCCATTTTGAAATTTCTAACATCGTTTCAATTTTCTCCTAGTGGTAAATTATAAATTCCCAGTTTTCATTCACACTACAGTATTCATTCGTGCTAGAAATAAGGAAATGAGTAATTCGCAACAGAATATTTTCAAGATGGGGCATGTTAGTTTAGAAAACAACCAGTTCTTCCTTTTTCAATAATTTATTACGGCGATAATTTTTGATTTCTTCATAACTCTTCATCATCATCATCAGCATTTCTATTTCATCCACTGCTGAATATATATGCCTCCTTTTGTTTCCATCTTTAAAGCACTAAGTGACGACAAAATGCATAAAAAATTACTCTAATTTAAACATTTTACTAAGATATTTCTTGAAATAAATCCATATACAAAATCGTTATGAAGATAGTTATTTATTCTGAAAAGTGTGTAGTTAGTAAACTTAAATTTAATCCAATTTTTTCATTGCTCTAAGAATTTCTTTAATTTATCTGTTAGAAAAATTCCATTTCGTATTCGCTACTAACAAGTAAGTTTAAAATTAATTAAAATTTTGACTATGATCCAAGATTGGTTGGGTGATTTGGTAATTTTATCTACTAAACATGCTATAACTAAATAATTAAATTCAGATTGAAATGATGGGAAAATTTGCAGCTGTGAAAATCCAAAGAACTCCGTTTGAATTAATATTAGCTCATTATTTAATTTCTATGAAAAATCATGATATTTATTATGTTTCGTTAAACTATATGTAATAAATGATATTTTGACTTGCAATTTTTTCTTATCATTCCACAGAGTTTGTTAATTTTTAACAGAAAACTATTGTAATATTGAGTAATATTTAACAGAAAAATGTTTATAATTGATTCGTTTTACAGTAGTTGTGTTTCAAAAGTTTTTATTTCAAATATTATACTATCGAAAAATTATGCTGTACATAAAAGTTTAATTGAGACTAATTCTCAGAGTTCTGATGGTAAAAATACATAAAACATTAATAATATATTTATATAATTTATTTAAAACTTGACTAGAATTGTTAAAAATTAAAATTGATAAATTACACTATTTACAAATAAGCATTTTGTATATCAATAATGGGGGATTACATATAGCTAAAAATGGTCCATTGCCTCATAACCCTTTGAGTCAGTGCTCGGACCAAAGATGATTTATATGACATCAATTAATGTTTTATCATTCAAACCGGAGGATTGTTATGGAACAGTCGATTCTCGTTATTCGCGGTAGTTACGTTCTATAAATTCTTCGCGAATATTAAATTAGCGAATACTGAACCATTGTGCCTATGGGAAATATATAATTATGTTCCTGCGAACCTTTCTTCCCAACATTTTCATCCTTTGTGTGTGTTTTTCTGTTTAAATACACCTTATTTAATATGTATTACAGTATGTATATATGGATTTTTTTTGCATATTTTACGCCCCCTTTCCAATCGGAGATTATTGAGGGGGCAGGGTCAAGGGCTGCACCCACACCCGTGGAGGGGGGCCGGATGGTGAAGGACGACCTTTCCAATCAGGGAGATTACTAAGGGGGCGGGGCCAGTTCCAACCTCGGGCTGCACCCACACCCGTGGAGGGAGGCCGGATGGTGAAGGACGGGATCACCGGGCCGGGTCCTCGTGCGTGGCACACCGACAGCAATACCATCCGGCCACCTGTACAATATGTATTACAGTATGTATGTATAATATGTATTTACACTGCAAATAATTACAGTATATGCAGTGTATAATACTATATACAGTATTATAATTGCAGTAATCTTTATTTAATTTTTTAAAACATTAACTATGTAGTAAATAATATCTTATTTTTGATGGGTAGGTGTTTGATGTGGCAGCTGACATATTGTCTTATCTGAACTACATTGAAAAACTGCGTCAGCCTTGTCTGCATCGCTTTTAGCTTCAGATCTTCTAAAATCTCGGCGTAAAGAGCAAATGCGCAGAAAGTTAAGCACCTAAATTTGAGGCTGCGTTCAAGCATAGGGTCACATTCTTCTATGCTACCTGCGGTCTGTAGAGTGAGAAAGGATAGATAATGAGACTTTTCCAGCAGAACGACACACAAACTACATTTGGTAACAAACAATGTCCTTACTAGAGAGAGAGATTACATTGGTAACAGTATTTTTGTCGCTTAGCCGGAGTTCACGAACAAGCGCGAAAACTCCGCGAAAATCGATTTTATGGTTACAAATAAATTTTCATGAATAGTCGAATACGCGAATAACGAGAATCGACTGTATTTGAAATATCGTATTATATATTGATATTAGAGTCAGATTATTAAATACCTTATTTATCTTCATTTCTTCGAAAATCGGTATGGAAAATGTTAATCTATTTTCTGATTTATGTTCTCTGTGTATATACAAAACAAAACTGTTATATGCTGGGACATCTATTTTACAAATGACGTCGGCCTATAAATGATATTGCATCCACATTCAGCTAATGGTGGTTGACTTAATGATGCTTTAAAATTTTGATTGGCGGCTGTTCAATCATGGGAATCAATAAGTAAAAAATGATTGAGAATACAGTATGTATCTGTTACGGTAAAATGATTAATCCGGTGATTATGCATAATCGCCGGTTATTATGTATAATCACCAACGATTTCGGTAAAAGTGATAAATTTTTTCATATATTGCGAATTTATCACATAATAATATAAATCGTAATTAAGCAAATTTACCGGACATTATGCATAATCGTCAGTCTAGGGTGGTAAATTTGATTAATAATGCATTCTCATCGAGTAATAAAATAGTTCGCTGCATTCATCTTCATTTATAAAATTTCTGCTTTAAGTGCTCAAAGAAAATAAAATCTCAGTCGATTCAAGAAATAATCGCAAATGAAGATGCGGAAATTCGAGCTGACACTCGGATAAAGACGTCTATAAAACTTGACTATGATAGGTCCGATATTTTTGTATATGACAAAAAAAAAAGAAAGATTATATGGCTTACTGAGATCAAAATCACAAATCAAGATTTGTTAACAACAGTTGAAAATGAAAAAATGAGGAAATATCAATTAATGGCATATGAACTGAGGGTGATGTATAAGTCCAAGTAAAGATAATTCCCTATGTGATGACTTGGTATAGTATCGAAACAACTTATCACAAAAATCATATCAGACCCATCGATTTGCCCCTAAACGTAGAAGCATACATCCAAACTGGTATCTTCGAGAATACCAGTCTGGGAAAGCATCATCATTGAATCGCGGATTTGGCTAGAAAGGTGTGGAAGATGACGTTGAAAACGTACTGAAATAGAGATAGCACTCATTCACTTTTAACTTCGACTAAGAAGCTCTTATAAAAGCGAAACAACAGAACCCTATAATTAAATTATTAATTAAAACAGGTTGGGAAATTTCACGATATTTATCAAATTTGCCAACTATATTTTGGAAATTAAGCAAAAATCGCTTTAAAAGTAATATATTCAGCGATATTTATCAAACTTACCAAATTCATTTGGGAATTATACATAATCGCCGGTAAAAGTGAGAAATTCTGGCATATCAAATTTACCAACTTCATATGGGAATTATGTAAAATCACCGTTAAAGCGAGAAATTTAGTAAAATTTATCAAATTTACCAAGATGATTGGTGATTATGCATAATCACCAATTAATCACTTTTACCGTACATATCTAATAAACAACGAAAAAAAGCTTGTGTATTTTGAAATACAAATTAAAAATGATCGATTAATAAAATTTCGGCTATTTAGTGACTTCCTAAAGTGGTTTTATAGAGCATCGGTACTTCTGTATCTTTAAATTATTACATATAAACAACGAAAAAAAAGGTTGTGTATTTTGAAATACAAATTAAAAATGATCGTTTAATAAAATTTCGGCTATTCAGTGACTTCCTAAAGTGGTTTTATAGAGCATCGGTACTTCTGTATCTTTAAATTATTACAGAATAGAGGACACACTGAATCGATTGCAAAACTACTAGTTTTTTTTTTTAATTCTGAGATAGTTGGTATGGACTACAAACAGTTAATATCGAATATAGAGATCTCATAAACTTCAATTTGAAAATCATACTGAAAGTTATTTTAATATAAAATATTTAGAACTGTATTTAAAGTTTTCAAGAATTACAAACATAAATGTAATAAGGATATAATTACTCAGTTTGGGTTTTTTTTTTTGCCTTAAGGAATTTTTTCTCTATGACTGGTTATGTAAATAAATACAGTATAATACAACAAAATTATAATGTAATCGTGTCTTTTATGTAAAATAGGCATAGCTGAAATTGATCAAAAGAAGAAAAAATCATGTGATAATTCACGGTTTAAAAATATCATAAATTAGAAATTTTTAGTAGTAATATATATTTAAATTTTCTTTTTTAGATGTAAAATATAACTGTGTACTCTGTGTGTAAGTTTTCTGCAGTACAGTGTTATCAATGATTGTAAAAACAGTCGACATTTTTAATGCATATTCACAAAATGAATGATACTTTAAGCAAAGTTTGGTAATATATTAAAAATTTTTTGGCATGCTCAAATTATGAATTAAAAAACTTTAAGGATACCTTCTTTGTTCGAATTTTTACGGTAATTTTACTTGCTAATTGATTCGTTCAGTTTTCTTTCGGTAATGCCTTGATTTATAAAATTACAGTCTATTTTTGTTTTCAGAAAGGAATATAATAGCTCATATAGAGAATTAATTTCCGTTTTTGCCATCGCGTGTCTGTGAGAGGATTATCGAAAGACATCGAAAAGGTCAGAGGGCGATTGACGTTAACTAGAAAGTAATGATTACAGATATCAAACAAAAATTTTTCGCAAACATTTCACGTTATTTCATATAAAATAATCAAATTCCGCATTATAAAAAAGAAAAAAAAAAACGTATAATTTACATCGATCCCAGTTAAATTTTCAAAACTGAACCGTGAAACAAATTATTAATGTTTGGATGATGATGATAAAAAATAAAAATAATAATAAAAAAAAAGAGTAAGGAGAAAATATTGCTACATTAGTCTGTGTATTTTTATTACGGTTTAGAAATTCTATAGAATTAAATTACTTTAGCGGAAGCCGCCCACGCATTGCATGTCAAGTATAAGCACTATGATATAAAGAATGATTTGAATTGGAAATTTCCAAAGACTTCAGTTTTGAACACACTCTCTAATGATTGTTAGCACAATACAATTTTTTTTTCGTCTTTCCAGAAATATACAGTTGTACTTAATTTTTGTAATGTTTCCTTCAAGGATACAATAACCGAAAATATTTTTTTGAAGGTCTAGAACGGGGCTGCCCAACCCGTGGCCCACTGCTGTAATGAATGCGGCCCAACATAAAATTGTAAACTTCCTTAAAACATTGAAATTTTTATGTGCTTGTTCATTTTTATTTTAATTAATTCAAATATCCCACTAATAAAGAAAAAGAAATTTGTTTCATTTTCGTATTAAAAATATATAAAATATTAATGAAATTTTTATTATTTAAATACCTTTCTACAGTTCTTATTTCAGTGATTAAATTTCTTGACCTTTCAATGAATTTTTAAAATTTCTGAACAAAAAGAAGTCAAAGATTATTATACTACGACATTTTTTTCTTATGTTATGATGGATAGCATAAATTGTATATTATTTACTGACTTTTTTGCTTAACTGCCGTTAGAATTAGTATATTTTATGTGCGGCCCGCGACAATTTTTTTTCTTCAAATGTGGCCCAAGGAAGCCAAAAGGTTGGACACCCATGGTCTAGAACAGCGTTTCTCAAACTTTTTTCATTCACGACCCCATTTTTCATTACGAGATTTTTCGCGACCCCAGGTATTAAATATGAAATTAAACGTACAAGTATATAAGTCATTTACACACTTATTAAGATGAACACAATCAACCAACCACACCGAAAATTCATATGTTGTCATACGTTAAATATTGGGCGTTTGTGAAATTACATATAAACTGTAGGTGGTAGTAGTAGTAGTAGTAGTAGTAGTAGTAGTAGTAGTAATAGTAAATACTGGGCCAATAATGCCAAGCCTGATAGTTTTTTTACTATTTAAAAAGGATCTAACTTACAAATAAATAAAATTCACTATCCCTATCATTATAAGTTTTATCTTATCATAAATATCCAATTTGTTAATTATTTTTATTACATTCCTAAATATCCATATTTGAAAACCTTGGAAAATTTCTGATTTTAGTATACTTTTACATTATACTTGGTTTAAACAACCTAGTACTGTATATGGCCGCGTGGTAAAGCTTTGGCTTACTACCCTGGAGGATCCGGGTTCAAATCCGGGTCCCCCACACACCCAGATTTTCAGGAGGGGTCCGGGCCCTCCTGAAAATCTGGAGTTGATGGAGTTCTCATCCTTCATGGGTTGAACCCCATGATGGGTGTTGGTCAGCCTGTGATGGGCTCTATAAGTGGCCGCCGCTAGATACAATATATTCCATGAGGATATCCTATCTCACCCATGCTAAATTCAGCTCACTTAACGCGATTATTTCATAGAACCAATTAATCGCGTAAATCGAAGAACGCCCGCACAGTGAAGTAATTATTAGTTAATGATACTGTAACCGACATACTTAGTAATATTTTTTTAGTACTCTTACTAGAATAAGTTAAAATGCCAAGTCAAAACATATTAAGCAAAATTGATTGATTTTTGGTTTTATTAAAGTTAAAAATAATCAGATTTATTATTATACGTGTCGTGATTATTATCGATAACATTCATTAAATTGGAATAATTTTCAAGCTTTATTAAATCAAGTATAGTAAATCCTCACTAATCTGGATTAATTAGGGAGAGGTCACTTGGATTAAGCGCGAATCCGGATTACTGGAACAATACAAAAGACGAAAAAAAATAAACTTAGAACGCAGTTAAATGGAAAATTTAATGATAAAGGTAGAGCTGATATTATTATAAAGTTTTTATTTAAAAACTATAAAAAGAATAATATATCGATAAAGACTCATAGGTAGTATTAAAATAATTTTTTTTGAGATGTTTTTTCATATTTCGATTCGGATTAAAAGTAACTTGGGCAGTGTGAAAAGTATACTTGCACCATATATATATATATAGGGCAAGTTTTGATAACATTCGTTGTATCATTAAAGCTGTTTTCACACTGCCAATGCAGGCGACAAAAGTTTGAATTCTCCTGTCGTCATTTTTTAATGTATTGCCATCTCCGAAACTTCTACACTGAGCAACAATCGCGTAGTCTCAATATGATGTGTAAAAATAAAATGGAGTCATATTTTAGAAAACTACTGTTACGCTGTTGTAAAATTTTATTAAATTTATTACATGAACGACTTTCTGTAAAACAAAAACGAAAATGGATTAAACAAAGAATTGCTCAAGGAAATTATAATTTAATACAGGACACGTTTAAAAAATCCAGAAAGTTTCGTATGATGGAGTAGAAGTCCCAGCGGAAATTCGATCCTCTTATCCTCCTAATTAAAGTCACCCGAGTTCAATGGTGAATTTCGCTTCGCGACCCCTTTTAGGGTCGCGACCCACAGTTTGAGAAACGCTGGTATAGAATCTATAAACTTAAATACATAATAATAAATAAATATTCATAAGATATTAAATTGTGTATTATTGTTCTGTAAGTAACTTCAAAATTATGCCACAACCTCTAACTCGTTATTATTAGATTTTATGATACCTCTATATGGAGGTAGCGATCAATTTTTTTGTGCGTAACGAAAATGGTTATTCGAGTTTATTGATTTCGAATAATATGTATAAGACTTTAACTGCCTTGTTGCTGTTTTACACGATTTTAATATCAGTTGGAATAAATTAAACTTTATACAATTATTCAATCGAAAGACTAAAATAAAATCCCTGTTACACGGTGTCGATAAGAGGCATACATTTTATTATTCGCACAGATCGTTTAATATCCGAATTTTTAACAAATTATTACTTTCTTAGTACAGTATATAAGAATCTTAAATACTGTAAATGATAATAGTCATTTGTAAATGTTTTTTTATGCTACGTGTAATTGATGTCGTCAATAGAATTTTAATGATGTGGCAGTTCTGGTGGTTTGAGGTGACATTATCAATCATATAGGCCTATATATACCTGAAATAAAGATTATATAAGGATTCATTATGTTTTTAAGCGTGATAGATAGAAAATAATTTATATTGAAAATTATTTGTATACTATTAATAAATTTATTGAAGTTAGTTTCTGTCCAGTTTCAAGTAAATAACAATATATGGTTAAGTGTTAGAATAATGAGGAAACATCGGTTATAATGACTTAAGAATTAGTAAAATTTCCTTCTTTATATAATTCGTATGTAGGAAAGTGTGCAAAGAAATTTATAGTTTAGGTCTCAATTAATTTGACTTAAACTATGGATTGGGTTATGTTAATACTGTAATAGGTTAGTCTACTCAGCGCTTGTTAGCTTAAATTACATTGATTTGCATAAAAACGAATTGCATCATGTTTATATTTAAAAATATCAAAATAAAACTTTTTATATAAAATAAAAATTACATTGATTTGCATAAAAACGAATTGCATCATGTTTATATTTAAAAATATCAAAAAAACTTTTTATATAAAATAAAATAAATAATAAAATGAGCTTAAAATTAATTGTCAGTATAATTATTGACTTTTACTGACAGGTATAGTGTTCATTTTTGCGTACAAATTAGTTTAAAAGGTTTACGATGATAGGTGGTAGTAGTAGTAGTAGTAGTTATATTAAATACTGGGCCAATAATGCCAAGCCTGATAGTTTTTTTACTATTTAAAAAGGATCTAACTTACAAATAAATAAAATTCACTATCCCTATCATTATAAGTTTTATCTTATCATAAATATCCAATTTGTTAATTATTTTTATTACATTCCTAAATATCCATATTTGGAAACCTTGGAAAATTTCTGATTTTAGTACCTGTATACTTTTACATTATACTTGGTTTAAACAACCTAGTACTGTATATGGCCGCGTGGTAAAGCTTTGGCTTACTACCCTGGAGGATCCGGGTTCAAATCCGGGTCCCCCACACCTCCAGATTTTCAGGAGGGGTCCGGGCCCTCCTGAAAATCTGGAGTTGATGGAGTTCTCATCCTTCATGGGTTGAACTCCATGATGGGTGTTGGTCAACCTGTGATGGGCTCTATAAGTGTCCGCCGCTAGATACAGTATATTCCATGAGGATATCCTATCTTACCCATGCTAAATTCAGCTCACTTAACGCGATTATTTCATAGAACCAATTAATCGCGTAAATCGAAGAACGCCCGCACAGTGAAGTAATTATTAGTTAATGATACTGTAACCGACATACTTAGTAATATTTTTTTAATACTCTTACAGAATCAGTTAAAATGCCAAGCTCAAAACAAATTAAGCAAAATTGATTGATTTTTGGTTTTATTAAAGTTAAAAATAATCAGATTTATTATTATACGTGTCGTGATTATTATCGATAACATTCATTAAATTGGAATAATTTTCAAGCTTTATTAAATCAAGTATAGTAAATCCTCACTAATCTGGATTAATTAGGGAGAGGTCACTTGGATTAAGCGCGAATCCGGATTACTGGAACAATACAAAAGACGAAAAAAAAAAAACTTAGAACGCAGTTAAATGGAAAATTTAATGATAAAGGTAGAGCTGATATTATTATAAAGTTTTTATTTAAAAACTATAAAAAGAATAATATATCGATAAAGACTCATAGGTAGTATTAAAATAATTTTTTTTGAGATGTTTTTTCATATTTCGATTCGGATTAAAAGTAACTTGGGCAGTGTGAAAAGTATACTTGCACCATATATATATATATAGTGCAAGTTTTGATAACATTCGTTGTATCATTAAAGCTGTTTTCACACTGCCAATGCAGGCGACAAAAGTTTGAATTCTCCTGTCGTCATTTTTTAATGTATTGCCATCTCCGAAACTTCTACACTGAGCAACAATCGCGTAGTCTCAATATGATGTGTAAAAATAAAATGGAGTCATATTTTAGAAAACTACTGTTACGCTGTTGTAAAATTTTATTAAATTTATTACATGAACGACTTTCTGTAAAACAAAAACGAAAATGGATTAAACAAAGAATTGCTCAAGGAAATTATAATTTAATACAGGACTTACGTTTAAAAAATCCAGAAAGTTTCGTATGATGTAGAAGTCCCAGCGGAAATTCGATCCTCTTATCTTATCCTCCTAATTAAAGTCACCCGAGTTCAATGGCGAAAGTCTCATGTAGGGCTGAAGGCGCATTCTCAAGTTACAAGGCCTTATCGGCGCTCCGAATCCTGTTTTGTACTATTTTCTGCAAAACTTTGTGTTAATCAAATAAACAAGTTTAGATAGATCTTATCATCAAATAATCAAGGTCTACCTCTCATACAATATTAACTCTTTCTCCATTTTGTATTTTTCGCGTAAACAATATAACGCCAAGAGTTGTGAGTATTGTTCTTGATTGGTTGTAGATACAGCGATCAAATTTTAAACTTTTCTCGAGATAGAGTTTAGACGAGATTTTAGCGACGAATCTAAAGTTTGGCAATTGCGCAGAACATCCGTAAAAACGTCGTCGATGACGCATATGACCTAATCGGTCTCCGACTGTGAAAGAAGCAACTTTCATCGATGACAAAACATTTCACTTAAAGGATCAATAATAGTAATATATCGATATATTTTATTGAGAAGTATGTCGCATTAAAATGGGATAATGCATCACTTGATAAAGATAACATAAGTACCCAACAGATCTTAACTGATAAGTTATTCTATATCATAGAAATATTTCGTTGTTAGCTTATTTACACCTGCAAAATTCGTACTAAAAGTTGGCATTTAACTTATATTTAGCAGATTTAATTTAGTATTTCTTTGCATTTTTCTTCTTCTGCACTATTGTAAGACAATTACACTCAAAAACTAGCACAAGACTGCAGAAATTACTTTATTTTAACAAACGTTTTCAACCCTCCAGTTTATCTTGTAAAAAATTAGTATTAAATCTGATGATGAACCCGAAGGAGGGTTGAAAACGTTTGTCAAAATAAAGTAATTTCTGCAGTCTTGTGCTAGTTTTTGAGTGTAATTGATTTAATTTAGTTTTAAAAATTGTAGTAATTATATTTCCCACTGATATCAGTAATATTTCAGCAATCTGAAAATGGGCCCGGGCTACTCACAAACAGTACAGTATGTATATTATGTTTCAATGTACAATTAATATAATTTTAAATTGATTTTTACATTTTTAAATCATTCTAACTGAAATTTCCACACTTATATTGTTCCCAGTTTGATTAATACATTAATCGATAAATTTCTGTCGACAGTAAATGATATACTTATATTTTTAAATTTTTAATATGGATTATCAATTGATTCATAAAAATTATCTTTCGGAATATTTTAATAGACTAAGAAACGAGAATGGCGTAATTTCGTGTTATTTTTTTCCCAGTTTTCGTTGAGGGATTGAACGAAAAGACGGGATTGAAGTTATTTGAGGGTGTAAAATTAAGCACAGTTTTATAATGTTATATACAGTTACATAATTCGTCATGCATTATTAATACGGTGTATTATACAGCAAAATTTTTAATAGTAATTTCTAGATCACGTTATACAGTTCCATGCGTTTTAAAAAAATAAATATGATGTATTCTTATATTAAAAATGCAATAACGATAATATTTCGCAGATCATAAATGTTTGTTATTTGTTACTATAATTAAAATTTTTCTAGTTATTAATGGTTTGATATTCATGTTTACAGTGTTGTAAATTCTGCAAATAACAGGAAGAGTGCAAGTTACAGTACTTGTTTTGTAATCAAAATCAGTGATTTGAAGCGCAATATATATATTTTTCGTTGATAAACAGTTATAAAAATCTGTTGTTATAATTTTGTAAACTTGTAAAATAATCAAATTGTGAAAAAATATTTTTTTGTCTTTTTTCTTTACAAAAATTAAATTCACTTTGTCCGTTGCACGATATTTTGAGAACTAAACATCGTATTAGAATATTATCGAATCATTCCTCATTATCCAAGATTCAAATTGTGAAAAAATATTTTTTTGTCTTTTTTCTTTACAAAAATTAAATTCACTTTGCCCGTTGCACGATATTTTGAGAACTAAACATCGTATTCGAATATTATCGAATAATTCCTCATTATCCAAGGTATGAGCCTATTAATTTTGAGTGTGATATATATCATTCATCTCTGTAAGTTAGGGAACGTTCGAAACATTTAAAATTTCGATTATCTTTTTGATATTTTTGTGGTATGTGAATAAAAAATTTTCATTTTAAATATAAAATATTAATTTTTAATTAAAACTGTTAATTTTCCCGTCTATATGCTTGCCAGGTCGTCCACAAATTATATCAGTAACAAAACATGGTATAGAATTAATATATCAATTTTGAAGTTTCTACGTGATTCCCGTTTAAGATGGCGACGTTCGAGTAAATTATTAAACTGAGAATATACAGTATATAAATATATATATTTACTTATTTTTAGTTTAATGATTTACTCAAATGTCAAACTTATAATTTTGATTTTTTCAAAATCGATTTATGATCGGCATTTAAACTGTACACATTATCTGCCTTCGTATATTATTGATCAATATATCTGTTGATAATTTGTAAGTAAAAGGAAAATAGAATCGGCAATGTAGTTTTCTATGAATAGTAATAATCGAAACATTAATATCAATTTAGTTATGTTTTTCTCTTAATTCGTTTCATGGTACAGATGATAAAATCCAGTTCACTTTCAGCTAGTATCAAAAGAATTGAAATATTGTATTATATATTATACAATTCATAGTAATATCTGTTAGCGATGATAATTTTCATTAAAAGTTGTCAAGTAATTATTAAAATACTACATCTGTTTTAAGATTTTGATAAATTTCACTTTTATAATAAATTCTGAACTATCTCATAAACAAATCTGGAATAGGATAATTAATTAAGTTTACAAAGGAATTTCGTCAGAATTAATTTTGCTTAAGTATAAAAACATTTAGTTATAAATGATAATTAATCGACGTGTATATGTTGTGAATTTCTTCGTTGTCAGAATGAATTTTGTGATTCAAATGAAAGTTCAGCGAAAATAAAACTGGATTTTATTTATAAATAATATTCTGTACATAAATAATTTGTGCTATAGAATCAAACACACAAAACAATCCAAACCTTGCTGCTTGTGTTTATTTTTATCCTGTTCGGGGTTCATTGTCACATTGAGCTATTTTCTCTACAGTTTCTCCCTGCAGGGGTGTTTAGCAGTGATATCGGACACCGAAAATAAAACTGGGTCTCTGATCTCTTCATAAAAAAAAAGTAAAAAATGACCATTTCCTAAATATTCTTCGTATTTTACTCTAGTAATTCTCATATATGCACATTTCCGTTAGAAATTAGAGCAAAAAATGCTGCAAATTCTTGTATAAAAACATCGATTTGACTGATACACGTGGAATATTTTATTTATGCTCATTCTTTCAAACTCGTTTTATGTTTAACGTTGCATCTTAACTGAGTATGAAATATCAAAATTTAAATTTTATTTATTAATGTTTAACAATAAGAAAATATAGATTAATGATGATTGTTGCATGGCTGCCTTAATAAAGATTTACAGTATTACACTTGTTTTAATAATAATAGTAATAATAGTAATAATAATAATAATAATGTGAACATTAAAATTGGTTTTAATTTTTTATAATAACTGCAGTTAAAATTATTTAAAACAAAGTTTTTTAGATGTTATGTAATGAATATTTTCATGTTTTAAAGATATTGGTGCATATCAGCACAGACAAAATCAGATATCATTATAAATATAAAATAATTATCTGATTGGCTAGTTTGACGTATTTTATATTCTATGCACAGTTTACTCAGAACTATCAATAGTAACACCTAATTCATTTTTTGTCCGAAAAAATTCAGATAAAATAAAAAAAGAAAGATAAGATCATTTTATTCTCATTTAGATTAAGATACGAAAGATTTGAAACATTTATTATTATTTTTTTTAATATACCATGGCTATAAATGATCTAAAATACTAACAGAAATTTCTTTGAAAAGTAGAAGTGATTTTGTAGAAAATAACTTAGAATATATCATGAAAGAAGATTTTTTTTTTAAATTTTACATTTTCAAAGCTTGCCATAATTATTAATAATTGAAAAAAAAACTTTGAATTAATAATAGTAATAGAAAATTAGAGTAATTTTTAAAATTTCGATTAAATTAATTGATTTATATTTTAATTTACTGATGATGATGTCAAATAGAACAAATAATGCTAAACTTTATTAGCATTGTACAATCATATTTCCATAATGCAGCATCTGCGATGAAAATTAAATTATTAAGGATATTAATGACAGTCTGTAATTAAAAATTAAATTTTAGCAAAACAATCCGTAGTACTACAGTTGAAAAAATATTTCAGAATAATTATATATCGAATAATGCATATATGAAAAATCATTTAATGTGGTTGACATATTAAATAGTAATTTCTTACCATGCTCATACTCATACTTTCATTGCCATACTCATACTCTCATTCAGCACGTGTTTGTGCTACATAAATATGCATTAACTAGATTTTGATAACTTCAGAAAGATAAAGATCTAGCTATTGAAAATGTTAAACGGCATTCAGAATAGAAAAAATTTGGCATTAAGTTCATCGAAATTATAGGATGTCATTCGCAATAATAGGCTTGAAATTTTATATATATAGTACTGTAATTTACATGCTATAAATTCGAAAACTCTATTTGTATATACAGTTTACAATGCCTTTCACATATATAAATAAAGCTAAATATGTAATTTATTCATTTTTTTCAGAAAATGGATACAACTCGAGCGAAGACAAAGCGGCCTCCACCATGGTTCGTTTAAATTTATTGTTGACTGTTTGTAACTAAGATAAATAAAACAGTAATGACTGAGCAACAAACGACAACAGGTGGTAAGTAATTTATTTTAAGAGATTAATTATACCAACTGTGACTGTTAAATTAATTATTTAATTTCCATCGGATTCATATTTCTAATCAATGAAAGTATATATCACTATAGTATACAGTATTATATTTATACATCTGTCTTTTCTCCATCTACTTTTTAGTTTTCATCAGGGATAGAAAACTTTTAGGAATATATCCATTCGAATATTCTGCGGGTTAGAAATATCTTGATTAATTATAATATAATTCTGCCATTTTAATAAGAAAATTTAAGAGATAACAAGCGCATCAATAGTACGAATAATTCTCCTATAACGCAGTAGTTAGGTCCGTATAAAATCTCGTGCAGTGCGAAACCACATTCTATAATATCGTGTAGTGTAAGGCAGTGCCGTATTATCGCTTACTTGTTAGACCTGCAAATTTGTATGGACGGCATTTTTTCCAAAGTTTATCTATGTAAGAATGAAGTACTGTATTTCTTTTGTTTTGTTGGAACTTGTATAGATAGATAGCTATGCAGATCCGAAAGAATGTTTAATAATCTGTTGTGACTAATCTAAAAAAGACTATATTGCTTTCTGTTCCACAAAAATTGACACCGAAAATAAATACAAAAAATCTGCCCTTCTGTCACTATAAGTGGTAAAGCAATATTATGCTCCGTATGTTCGTTTGCACATCCTCTACAAATTGTTCTGCCGAACGGACATTTTCGCCGTCAAAATAAGTAAAAAATTATTAAGGCCAAATCTTACTGATGAAAAATTAAATTCCTTTTCTCTTCTGACTATTGAAAATGACCAATATAACTAAATTATACAGACACAATGAATTTGCCGAACAAAATTGCAGTCATAACTATATATATATTAAAAGATGCAAATAAATAAAAAAAATGTTAAAATATATTTATAATTTTATTTTCAATAAAAAATTTAACTAAATGATATTTAATTTAATTTATATTAAACTTTAAAATAAGTTTATTAGAAACAACAATTTTCTAGGCCTAGGAGAGCCAAAATTTTTGATCAGCTGCTGCTGGTGCGAGGATAGCTGCAATCTTCTAATCGTGTTAGAGCTAAATTGTATTATAAGGAGAATTGCCTATATTTGCTACTTCTGAAGAAATATCTTGATTTATAATTTTATTTATTTAATGTGTTTGGTTTGCTGTTTTCCTGTACTTTTTGCATTTGGAAGAATTCATATTTTAATGCCCATTTTAAAATGGCTTAAAAGATATAATGCAGCTTCAGTTTAGAAAATGTTTCTATGGAAATCTCGTTAAGTTGGATAAAATGACTTCAATGCCGCGTTTTCTATTCTTGGCTAACGCATTAAATTTTCACAATATTTTGATTATATATTATAAAATAGTAACTTTAATTTTTTATATTAAAATATTAAAAAACCATTAATAATTATGAAAATAATTATTTACTATATAACCTGTTAATTAATTTTTAAACTAAAACTTCTTAAGAAATTGAAGGTTGTTTGTAACAATGTTTTAAAATATGATGTCAAAAAACTTAGTGATGGGTGCCAAATTCTTCATCTTCGTCTCTTACTAAATTTATAATCCAAACAGGAAATAAGTGTATCCAATTTAAAAAAGTCATCTAAAATTTGACAAGTTTTTTTTTTTTTAAATGGTAGCTGTTTACTAACCATTTGTTTTGACCGAACGTAAAATTAAATTTTAAGTACAATAAACATCGGTCAACGCCAGTACTATATCTATTTATAACTTCGAACTAATTATTTTATCCGTCAATTGTCTTGACGTCAGAATGGTAGGATATTGACATTGCTTTGGTTTACCTTGTACCGACAACTGTCGTATCTGTTACGATCCATTTAACTAAGTGGAGAGACCTTTTAAGACCCGTTCTATATTTAGCAATATTTATGAATTTTCGTCCGATTCATTAATATGTTTTAAATCGATATGTTTACGGGAAAATTTGTGAAACAAACACAAAAATAACCAGATTGTTATAGTTTATCATTATTTATAAATTATCATTTTAACTAAATGAATAATTTGTGGAAAATATATACAAATTTCGATTTTTCTCTTATATTTTCGTTAGTGAAAAGTGATTACATGATTAAATCTAAGTGGCCAACTACTATTCTATTTTCATTGCTTCACCAGTTTGACCACATGTTTATAAGTTGTCAAGGTTGACTGTAATCGCTGAATGGTATAGTCAGAAGGAAAAGACAGTTTAAAAGAAGGAAAAAATAAAGTATTATTACACAAACTTAATTCTTTGTAATGTAGGACAGTTGAAATTTCCTCTTTAATTACACGTATTTTTAAAAATGAGGTATAAATTGAATATTCGATATAGTGACATTTTATTACTACCAAATAATACTTCAGTTTTGTTATCATCGATTAATAGAAAACTGGGTGTCCTTCGTCGAATGATACCTGTTTTTTCCATCATGGTTGTATATTTGACTTATTCATTGCTTTCTTCTCGTTGGTTAGATGGCGTTGTACAGGTTCTCAGTTATTTTTAGAACAGTGTATCTGACATTGAACTCAGTCAGTGGTTTTTTTGTTTTTTACTTTTTTTTGTTTTGTTCGAAGCAGTTGCGTTGGATTAGATATTAGATAGGCGAATTTTACTTCATAGTATCCCGTTTGTAATTTTGTTATCTAAAAAGATTCATTATGGTGTGGACTAAACGATGGCAATGCAACTTTATTTAAATATTGGATCATTACCTATGCAGGCCGGTAAGTTTTTATTTATAAATCTTTAATTAAAAGTGATTGCGTTTATTTATGGAATCATCCGTGCTATCCTGAAAGCATTTCGGGTGTGGATGTTTATGTCTTGTTGTGTGGGTGAGCACTGACTTCTTTTCCGTTCTATTTATAGGAGATGGTCTAATACTTACTATTAATGTCTTGTTACCAAAATAACTTGCATGCTTTTGGCCATCTAATTGAATCCTCCGTTCTAGATTTTCTGCGTTGTTATGCTGTCATTGATAATTTTCAGAGATTGATATGTATTATTTTCCCTTAGATTAAAGTTAATGCTGTATATTATATTTGTTAATTATGTAAGTTTTGTCAATTCTGGAATTGTTTAAATTTTGTAATCGGGTGTAATTATTATAGAATTAATCGAAGAATTTTGTTATATTAAAATTCGTATAAAGTGAAAACAATTGTGAAATTGTCAGATTATAACAATTAATATAAATAATAATGTATAAAAAATTTAAAAAATAATTGCACTTTATACCATATTATTCGGATATCGATCGTTAAAAATAATTATAGAGTACATTAAAAATTCGATTAAATTTATATAAATTTGTATCATAAAAGAAAAATACATGATGTGAAAATTTTATTTAACAAATATAATTTAAAAAAATGTTTTTATTATGCGATAAAAATATATATTTTTATATACTCTACTTATATTTCCTTCAATTACTGTATGTAATACTTAAATGCTGTGGATGATCGATATCACAACGTTTCATAACTTCGGGAAAACATAGAATTTTTTTTTTTTTGAAACCTATTTCTCGACCTCATTTTTGTGTTAGAACAATTGTCACCTACATTTTGTATGCTGTTTAAGTCTAGTGGCGAATCATTCAATAGGGGAAGAATTCCGAATTTCACGTAATGATATATGTTCAAATATTTTCAGTTCGAATTTTATATTAGAATAACTAAATAAAATATTCATGAATTTAGTCAATACGTTTGCCTTGATATCTTGTTGTAGGTGGTACAAAAATAGCGCCTTATCGATCTGGGAGACCAAGCTCAGCCTGTCGCGGCGCGTTTTCTATATTTAGATATCTACTGCACAGTTGTCAACATATTAGTAGTTCATTTAATGTTTTTCACTATCATTATTAATTATGAAATTATTATTTTTCGGATCAGAGTTTGTTTTTTAAAATTCTGTGAAATATCATTTGCTAAATTTATTTTTCAATTAAATTACGAGAAAATTTTTAATTAATAAAAATAATTTTCAAGATGTTCGATATTAAATAATTGCTTCTATATTATTACACCAAAAAATCTTTATTTTAATTATGTATATATTTATTAATAATTAAGTGCTTTTTTACGTATTAGCGAATCAAATCGTTTCATTTAGTGCTTACATTCTTTCTTGATTTACTTATAATTATCATCATAAAGTAGAATGAATAGGTTTTGTTTGGATAATTCTTTTTAATTATATATATTCTTGGATTAGTGAATTATTTTTAGTAAATATTTTATTTCTCTCTAAAAAATAATGTTAAAACTCTATATCTTTGATAGATTAATTTCTAATATAATATTTCATTGTTAAAAATAAATACAAGTAAAATATTTTTTTTTCTTTGATTATCAATCTAGTAAATTAAATATTGTAAAATATCCCATATATATCAGGGAAAATTTATTTAGTTTTAAATGTTTAAATAGTTGTATCATTTACATTTACTTATATATATATGTAATATAATTAACTAATTGATTTAAATAGAATCCTGAAGAAATCAAATTTTATTATATAGACCAATTGTAATAAGGAACACTGAAGTAATCTAGTTATATAGCGCCATCTGGAGTTGTCAACTAAAAATAAAACTTTAATACTGTATTTAGAGTTTTTGTCATACCTTGAGATCAAGAGAACAAAATTCTTCAAATGCACTATATTATAAATTTTATTAAAATGTAATATATAAAATAATAAGATATAAAATTCATTAATCATATAATTTTCTGAGTCTTGAAAACATATATAATTTTAAATATGAATATATTTAAAATAAATTAAAATTCTTAAATATAAAATTCTTTAATATAAATTTCAAAAGATAAATTCGTAGTGAAATAACAAAAAATAAATTTATTGCAGTTAAAATGTTTTGTAAACTTTCCAATGAATTATGATGGTCATTAAAACTAGTCAAAATTTAACTTTTTCATATATTGTAGTAAAAGAACAATTAATGTATACTATATATAAGTTCATTTATCTAAATTTCAAATTTGCATTATGGTTTTAAAAATGGATTTTATTATGCCATATAAATCCTAATTTTATATTCAATTTTGACAATTCTATAATTAGACCAGTCTAAAATATTTCTATGAAATATTTTTGTCTAGCTGTTATTTGCCAATCTATTTCCATATGCTAAATTTGAAGTTTAATTCATTGGTTAACTGGATGATATATAATGAAAATGGAATAACCTCTAATCATTTCCTAGTAACAGAATCAATCTCTGTACTTTAAAATAAAACTAAAGCACTTACTGCAGTATAGGAAAAAAACTTCTAATCATATCGCACACGTATTTCTAAAGTGACACAAGTCAAAAACTTGCATTTTTATGTTGGCACCATTTTATAACTTGGGAAGCAATCCTCCATCATCTTTTGAAACCATTTTCCTAAAAAATGGTTTCAAAAGATTACAAATTTTGAAAAAATTATTAGTTATATAATGGTTTTTAGTTAAGCTGATTTCATAGTTTTTCCAATTTTCTCAAAATGTTCGTTTTTGAGTTGTGTCACTTTAGAAATACATGTGCGATATGATGAACGAACGTTTTCGGCGATTAACGCCATCATCAGGTTCGAATTCTTTCGGAGCATTGAAAGTTCCAAAAGAATTCGAACCTGATGATGGCGTTAATCGCCGAAAACATTCGTTCAACATATGATTAAAAGCTTTTTTCCTATACTACAGTAAGTGCTTTAGTTTTATTTTAAAGTAGAGTTGAAGGTAAATAGCAGTAGTTGAGTTGAATGTAAATAGCTTATAACAAGTAATCAATCTCTGCTTGCTTACTGTGTGTATATATATACTTCCAGTTAAACAGCTGAATAAAAATTTTATCTCTAATTATGAGCTAAAAAGTGCATAGAAATTTTATTTTGATTGGTTTTTTTTTTCATTTATGAATATATGTTAAAATTACCTTATATAAAATAAAAGATAAATTTATATTTTATTGTTCAAGATTTTAAGTATTAGAAAAACAGAAAAAAAAAATGCATATTTTCTGTCTTTACTGCTTGAAATCTTGTTTATAGTAAATAGACAGATATATATTAAGACATATCTTCTTGTTTTGTATTGATATTGCATTACCTTTATCAGCATTGAAAGCTGTACAATATATTTTTCTAGACATAAATAATTATATGTAATAAAATAATTATATAAAACTCTATTTTTTTTTCTTTTTAATAATTCTGGGTATTTGTTATGCCTTTCAGTTGATTACTTACTCTAACACATTTTCTGTATTTTGAATAATTTTTAGAGAACTTTTTTCGTTTCGTTATCATATAAATTCTATAAAACCAACAGTAAAGTTATCCGAATCGAATTGTTAAGAGGAAGAAATAGTTAATGAACAGAAGTAAATAAAAACAAAATTGTTTTTTAATCATTATTTTATAATAGTCATAATAATCAATAAAAATGTTTGATAAGTAGCTATTGATTTGTTTATTGTGATAGTTGTGTTCATCTTAAAAGCATTTACACAATAAAATACTAAAGTCATAAACCTGCAAAGTCAAAGGCTCAAAACTCAAGAAGCCATAAGACATAACTGAAAAGCATTTTCAGTTCTGTACAGTCTTTTCCAGGTACCATATAGTTGTTAATTACAATACTGTATTCAAATGTAAAATATATTATCTCTTAATTAATGTAATTAAAAGATGTAATGAATAGAATTTTTACAGAATGAAATATATTTCTATAATAAAAAACTTTATTGCTGCTTAAACTTGGATATTTTAATTTGTTTCTTATAAATAATGATGAGGATATCTTTTTAAGCATTTTTATATTCACTCTTTGATTTTTTCTTCTAATTAAATCTTTAAAATTCATTAAATGAAACATATAAATAATAATTTTCAACTATAAAATCTGAAGAGTGCAGTCTGATTACTTCTGACATTTGGGAATTTGTTTAAAACTAGCTAATCTCAAAAATATACTGAATGACATATGGATTCAAGTTTTTTTGATGAAAAAAGTTATAAATAATTTTATGAGCAGACTATAAATTTAGTATCCATAATTTTCCCACTGTTGCACTACTGTTTAACATTTATCAATCTTCATCAAACTGGCTTTACTTTTGCAGATGACACTACAATTGCTATTCCACATAAAAACTTATAAGATAGTTGCCAGAATAAGATATGTGAAAACTTTATTTTCTTACTTTGATTGCTCTCACCTCTAAACTAACCTATCTAAGAGTGAAATATCCATCTTTCACCTCAGCAATCATCATGCTAACTACAAACTTAAGATTAAAGTCAAAGGCAAATTGTTATATTATAATAAGTTTCTAAAGTACTTTGGAATTAACTTGGACTGTTCTATAAATGATAGAATTCAAGATTAATAAATAAATTTGATTAAAAGGACCAAAATAATGAAAGCTTATCATTAACAGTACTTTCAGATAAAATCTGTCTTCAGTTACATAGAACAATATAGAATAGAGCATCTAGTGTGCAGTATATAATTCTCATTATCAGATTGCATAATGAATTATAAAATAAAAAATTAAATATTACAGAAAACTTAAATATATAAACAAATTAATAAACATTGACAGATAAATATTATAAATAATAAATTGATAAAATACTTACAAGTAGAAAAACCATGAGTTTAAGAGTCCTTGCTGTGTTAAAATCTTTCACTGTTCTTTTAATGTATCTGTATTTTTAATGTTAATTATTTCATTGATATTTTGATACTTTATCATAATGAGTTTTTATAAAAAAAATATGAAATATCGCACTGATGATTTGTGCTTGGCCCAGAGGATATGATTTTTTCTCATATTTTTTTGACTTAATTTGGTATTCTAGAAGTTGAATCTGATATTCCTTCTATTCTGTGTAATCATATCTTGTATAATTTGTATATTGTATAATTTTTTATCAGTTTTCACTGTTTTTCATAGTGTTATCTTTTAAAGATATTCTATATATCAGGGCTTCCCAACCTTTTTATGACCATGAGCTACTTTTTTAACCGGAGCGATATAGCAATCTACCAATATCCAGGGAATAAAAGTACAAAAATAGCAATGCCATCTACATAATTCAAAATTTATTAAATAAAATAATTCAATTCTTCTTAACATGAAAATATGAAAACAACTACAAATACATGGGTACATAAACAAAAATTTTTAATGTGATATTTAAGATTCTATACCAATTGATTCAAAATTTGGATTATATGATGAAAGAGATAATCTTAAAATTTTTACCAACATATCTTGTTGTGAATGTAAGTTTGATTTTAAATCTATTATTTTTGCTCTGCATATTTCGGAGTCTTTCGGATATTCATTTTCATAATTGGAGAGGATTGTTTGAAAATGTCTTTCAATATTTCCCATTCATCATGGTAATGACAGATTTTAATTTTATTTTCTATGCTCATAATTATGGCTAAAAAAGAAAAAATTTAAATAATTGAAGAAGTTTATTTTTTAATAAATTTAACTGTTTTAGTATCGAACAATGAAATATTGTTATCCAGACCTGAGTAGTATAATAAAGAAAGGGAAAACATTTGAACTTGTAAACATATTTGTCCAACAAACTTTTGCTTACTCATTGAAATAATCTTTATTTATTATTTTTGATATATTATATTCTACCGATTGATCTGATCTGCAGTTATTTCATAAATAATAAAAAACACAAAGAACAAAAACACATAGGGATTTCACTTTTCTTGTTTCAACAAGAACACAGACCACCTTTACTATGTATTGTAAAGTGGAAGTTTAACAAACGAGTTGATCAGAAGATGGTCGGAGGCTTGCGATTAACTGAAAAGCTTGTCCAGATCGACTTGTAGCTCGCGATTGGCTGGTTGGGCAGCCCTGATGTATATCTTATAAAAAGTTTTGTTTAATTTAAGAGTTAAGTTCAGTATTAGACAGTGATGGATCTAAGGAGACTAAAAGGGCTAAAGACTCCACTAAATATATTAGAAAATATTAAATTTAATTTAATTTGCAATATAGAAGGATGAAATTTCCTGTTGAGGTCTATTTATTAAAATATAAATGGAAGTCTAAATATAGATATATATTAATTTTTAGCCAATTAAAACTTTTCTAAATCTGCAGTTAGTATTAGAAATTATAAATTTTATGCAAGAATTAAATCTACACTCTAGTGATTTTGCTTTATTTTCATCTTCCAAATAATGCTGATTCCTTTGCTATCAATTTTACTTCATCTTTATCATCAGCTTTCTTGAATTTCATTTTTTAACTAATTCTATATTATTTGATGGTATGAGTCCTTTAAAATACTGTGCAACAATTAAAAAAAATTGAATTTGTGGAATGTATTATGACAAAATTTAAAATGTCATAATATCAAATATATATTTGATATAATGATTTTTCACTTAGCTGACATATGAATCCATGATATTTACTATTTTTATTTAATTAATACATCTCTATGGGTTAATTTACTTGACAAAAAATAAGAGGACCACCATAAAAACAGAGAGAACATACAATAATTATAAATTACAACACAATATATCATAAGAAGCAGCTGTATATACACTAAAAGATCTTTGAGACTTTAGCAAATGATACTTTCCAATATATATAACTGATGTTTTCTCAAAGAATGCTGTGTAACTTTAAATTAATTTGAAAGAAAGGAAATTGACCATTAGTTATCATCTTCAGCATTAGATATCTGTAATCACTATATTGGGAATCTGAGCAAATCTTGTCAATATTTTAAAAGTATGCTTTATATTTTTGTCAATTTTAGTCAAATGAGATAATGATACTGTGAATTATATGGGTAAGGCATTATTAATAATTCCAATTATGCTTGCATGAAACTATGCCTTCTCAGCCTTAATGCTACTTAACAACTGAAGATGACACCAAACAAAGTCATTTCCTCAAAAAAAATTTAGAAATTAACTGAAATTTAGAAATTTATAAGTCAGTTTATAAGAGATTCATATTAATACCAAACAAAGTCATTTCCTCAAAAAAAATTTAGAAATTAACTGAAATTTAGAAATTTATTAGTCAGTTTATAAGAGATTCATATTAATCAACTAATCTCCAAAATTTATTTATTGCTCTATTGAATTGTTAATATAATTTCTTACATTTAATGTCTGATTTGTTAGTATTGTTAATTTTTTAAATTCTTGAAAAAATTATATTTGAATCTCATACTCCCTGAAAACTGTTACACATAACCTCTTCAGTGATCCCTGATTAAGATACACTAACTTAGGAAAATGAACTCTAACTAAATACAACATATAATATATTGTGTTTGTTTTATGTTTGTAATGATGCAATTTTGTAATGAAAATGGTAATGCATATCATGTCAGACTGTTTTATTTAGTCCTGATATTTAAAAAGTAATAACACACATTGCATATATGTAAGAAAAGAATCAGCATATAAACAATTGGCCTCATTTTAAGTTTTTTGACTGTCCTATTTGGAAATGTCCATGTATTCTGGCAGCCCAGTTTGTCACTATTAAACAAGAATTACAAATAACTCAAACAATTACTCAGTAATATACAGTAGAACCTCAATATCTCAAATCTCACAGGAACAATATACAGTAGAACCTTGATATCTCAAATCTCATGGGAACAAAAAAAAATTTGTATAAAGAGTTTTCGAGATATCAAGGTTCAATTTTAAATAAAGATTTTATGTCAGTAATACATTCTGTAATTTTTAATACTGTATAACACACTCTTTTTACCATTAAAATTAGCATCTAAATATTCCTGCATCTTATAAACCAAAGTTTGAATATATCACTGAATAAATGCAATCATATTGATAAAAACCTATTAATAATTAGAAGTGAAACTTAGAAAATGAAACTGCTATACAGTATGTTCAATATTCTGAGCATGCACAAAAAAGTTCCAGTTATTGGTAGCATATTTACATTTTTTTGTTAAATTTAAATCCTTTGTTTAGTAAAGCTGTAGACATTCTGCAACTAATCAGAGTAAAGAAGAAAAACTAAGCACTATGCAGAAATAAAACCATTATTTCACAAATAAAGGTTTTATTTCTGCTTAGTGCTTAGTTTTTCTTCTTTCCTTTGTTTAGATTCTGAAGGCCAGGAAAAATTCTGTATTTTTAATTTCTCTAGCACAAAAATTATAAACTAATTCGAGATAGTGAGAGTTTTGAAGAAAAAAAACGAGATAACTATTGAGATAACTTCGAGATAACTATTGAAATTACATTGGTTTAATGTCAAAAGTGCATGGAAAAAAATTTTTTCCACATATCAAGGATGTCGAGATAGAGAGGTTTGAGATAACAAGGTTACACTGTATATCATTTAATGCAATTTTAAGAGTATTAATAATGCATAAAAAATGTTTTTATATAAAGTTTCTCTCTTTCTGATATTGTTTCTTTTGTTTCATTGCTGCTACCTTCTTTTTCTTGTATATATTACAATGTAATGTGATTTGCCATAATAAATCTGTTGCAATTTTATAATTTAATGCTTCTTCTTATATTTTTACTTTTCAGGTTTCAAATAAAAAAACATAGCTTAAAGATATGATAGTCAAGCTTTTTACAGAAATAACATTTATTCATAAATATTATACAAAACGTTTTTAATTTTTTTAGCTCTCATCAGCATTTGTTCAAAATATAACAAAAAAAATGAACAGAATATTACTGATGTTATATTTTAACTTACTCAATGCACTATTTCCAAGAACATGGAATCACTTCTGGGGGTTGCCATTTATAACATTAATCATTATTTTTGCCCCTCTTTTTAATGCTTCTGTTATCCTTGCATCCATTAGATTACTTTCTTTATGACTCATTCCATTTTTACATTGTATTCGTATCCTTTTTTTGTATGATAAATATAATGTCAGATGATCACTATAGTTAATAAAATAAGATTATTTTATAATTTTATTATAAACTTGTGCATACTTGATTGTAAGTAAATATCAGTTTATAATGTGATAGTCTATATCTATAGACAATTCATCAATAAATATTTTATGATAACTTTAATGTGTCTTGCTATATGAGAATATTTATATTAAATATGCTAAATTAGTTAATGCAACATATAATATATAATATTATGTTTCATATTATCTATGATGATGAATAACTTTTTTGCAATTAAATATTATAATCATAACTACATAAACAAAGTTCAAAAGAAGATTTTTTGAACTTGTGTTTATGCAGTTGTGTAAGCAAGGCGAAGATGTTCTGAAAGTTTCTATATTATTTTTTGTTAATATTTGTATATTGATGCCTTTGTTACTGATATATGTACTGAATAGGGTCAGGTCTTCCAACCAAAACCATTATATCTATGTAATTAAAGTTGTTGACACTGCTTTAGTATTAGTTATTGATTATTTTGAATTCTTTTGCAATTGTCTAAATCTACAAATTTATATGATTAAAAAAACCTTTTGATATTGTCAGGTATGCATGTTTTTTCAAATCAAAATGTTTTTATAAAATTCATTTTTACTTCCTGTTGTAAAATTAAAATAAAAATAAATATTGAAGACCTATTGATGAGATCATCTTCAGCTATATTCACAAGGGACCTTCACGATTTCATGAATTTGATTTCCAAAAATGCACATAAAATTCATTTTTACTTCCTGTTGTAAAATTAAAATAAAAATAAATATTGAAGACCTACTGATGAGATCATCTTCAGCTATATTCATAAGGGACCTTCACGATTTCATGAATTTGATTTCCAAAAATGCATAATACCATTCGATAGAGCATCTTAAGAAATCTCTAAACAGATAACACTTATCGGCAAACTGCTGATGAGACAAAAGCTACAGAAGTTCAAAGTTCACAGAATAACTGATATAATATCATTTTCAATGCATATAGTACATGTTTAATTGCAATTATTGTATACCTTATGGATGATAGGTAAGCTTCAGACAAAAAAGGGAGGAATAGTGAGCACATTGTAGAAAGATAAAGATGGAATATTGGGTTTGTGTTATGTTTCACAAGTATTGAAATTGAAGAAATTCACTCACTCCCAGTTTACAGCTTCAGTTTTCCAAAATATGATCCTATAATGTTATGTTTCACAAGTATTGAAATTGAAGAAATTCACTCACTCCCAGTTTACAGCTTCAATTTTCCAAAATATGATCCTATACTCCTCCTACAAAAATAGATATCTTGATAGTGACTTGAAACATTCATCACAATGTTGATTACTGCTTCAATTTAAATACTTGTGAAACATATCATGAATCCAATTGTTCATCTTTACCCTTCTTCAAATGTGCTCATTTGTTCCTCCCATTTTTGTCTGAATCACACAATTATCTTTAAGGCAGTCCTATACAATAGTTGCAATTATACATGTACAGTCGGTTCCATAAAGTTTTGTACCTAAGCGGAAGGTGTTCAGCTTCCTTCCAATAGTTCAAAGCAATGTGATTCATCAGTTCAGGCAAATCATTCGAACTCT